>JAQHUG010000381.1:570538-608068 GCA_028555095.1 Dicrostonyx torquatus | reverse complement strand
GAGTCGCAAACAGTTGTAAGCTATCATGTGAGTGCTGGAAATGAAACCTGGGACCTTTGGAAGAGCAGCCAATGCTTCTAACCACTGAGCCATTTATCCAACCCCTTTCCATCCACCTTTATATGGAATTGAACTAGGTAGCCAGACTTGCTCAGCAAGTGCCTTCACCTATTGAGCCATCTCTTTGGCCTCTGAAGGTGTTATCTTTCTGAGGAGTAGGCTTCTAAACTGTGCTGGGTCCTGCACAGAGACAAGAGGGCTTGGTTCAGAGATGGAGAATAGGACAGGCAATTAGGGCACTACCGTGAAGACTTCTAACTGGGGTTAGTGGAAGAAAGTACTTATTTCTAAGGGCAATGTATTTAGTTAGGGTCCCCTAGAACACATATACATGTGTGTGCACAAACACACGTGCATGCACACATATGCACAGACACACACAAGCGAATGGACTAGACTGGTATACATGATGGAGGCTGAGACTAACCATGGCTTTGTGAAGGCAACAAAGTTCAAAAGTTTCTCAGCCCAAGAAGCTGAAAGACTTAAATCAAGGACCAGTGATGTTGCCTCTGTCTGAGTTTAGGTCTGGAAGTCCCTGAAGAGTCACTAGCTGTGAGGTTTTAAATAAACAAATGCAGAAAGTAGATGGATGGCCCATGTGGGTCCTTGATGAAAGGTCAAAGAAGGTAGAATCTGATTCTTGTAACCATGACAGCAGCAATAAACGCTGGATCCAAGATCTGCTCAGGAAGTATGGATCTTGGACACACTTCTTCCACCTTTGTCTGTCTTGGTCCTGGAGCCTATCAGATGATTCTACACTCATTCGAGAGAGAGTCTTCCTCAATTGCTGCCACACATACCTTCACAGACACCCAGGAGTGTGCTTTACCATCTGCTAAGCATCTCTCTGTCCAAGTGAGTTGACAATCGGCATTACCTATCACAGGCAGAAAGTGTAAAACCAGATAAAGGTCAACCAAATGAGAGAATGTTGAATGCCGTTTATCCAGAACAACTTTAGCAATGGAGGCAGCTGTCATCTCTTGCATTTTGGCAGGTTCCAAAACAAGCAGGGGTGTGGGAAAATTTCACTGTGAAATGAACAAAACTTCAGGTAGATCCCATTTGTAGGTCTCAAGGGAATGCATAGGCGGGCTTAGCAGAAGAGAGCAGTCAGCGTGTTTGATCTAGGTTGCTTATCTGCCTTTGTCTGGCTAGCACAAAGTTGGAAGCAGGAATAAAAACGGAAAAACTAGCAGTTATCAATGAACCCCTGGCCCTTTGGGGGTCAAGTATTATAGAATTAATTGTTGACATCTTATGTTAGAGATGACCAGCTGAGTTCCTCTTATTCTAATTTTCAGGAGGCTCATTTCTTGTCTTATTTATTGAGTGAGGGAATTGGCTTCCTGAGCAGGTTATTGAAGACTGCAGCTCAGATATCCCTGGTTCTGTTTTTATATATCCTTTGTCCCTTTCTTATATCTAGACTCACAGTAATCAAGATGGTTAGTACTTAGTTTTGCTGTTAGACAAGTGTCCCGCTCTGTGAAAAAGTCATTCATTTGGTGAGATAGAGTATGCCTATAGTGCCAGCGACTCAGAAGGCTGTGGCAGGAGGGGCCCTTGAGGCTAGGAATTGAAGGCTAGCCCGGACAACATAGGAAGACTCTACTCAAGATATAAGAATACCACTCTGAAGCAACAGACTATCAAAAGAGAGGAAATCATGGCTTGACTACCCTAAGAATCCAGCCCCTGTTGCAGTTTGCTGAATCCATCCTCCCTTTGATTTTTGTGTCAATGATCCTCTTTTTTTTTTTTTACTGAGTTTGGTTGCAATAATTAATCCTGCCCAGTTTATGCACTGGGCATAATGGTAATTCTGTATTCACCTTGTCCATTGTCCCTTCTCAAAACTCATCTCCTGATGCTTTTGAAAACCCAATGCCACTATTCAACCTATGGTCCACATCCTGGCTGTTCTCCTCTGGCCTCTCCTTCAGTTCTGGCCTACTCTCCTCCATTGTCTTACTTCTCCCCCACCCCAACTTTGGCAAGACTATAAACCCTTTATCAACACACCTTTTCCCTCGGCAATCATCCATTCGTGCAACCTCCATAAATTCTTCCTAAAGGTCTTTCCCATATCCTAGGTCCATTTTGAGTGCCCTCTTATCTAAGACCCACTCATGGCTAAGAACATCTCCCCACTAGCCACAACATAGCCCAAGAGGACCTTAGTGCCTTCCACAACCAATACAGAGTTTCTGAGAGCTGAGCAACAGTCCTGACCCTGTTGAACTGTTACTAGGAAGTTGTCTCTGAGTATCTTCCCTGCCTCATCTGCAGATGTCATCACAATTGTCCTCTCTGCAGGAAACAAAGCATAGAGCATAGAGGGTTTTCCCAAAGACTAATGGGCCAGAGAAGAACTTGCAGTTCTGCACTGATGGGTGTTCAAAGACATATTGCCTCTGGGCCCTGCAGAAACTCATCATCACCCTCAAAGAGAAAGGTTTGCACCTGCATTGAAGATATGGACATGTTCACCTCCCCAGAAGTGGCCATCTTACTGTTCAAATTTGGGGGCAGAAACTTGAAAATGTCATCCATATATCATACTGGGTCTTTATGTCATCACCCATTTTTCTTCCCAACATAATCCCAAATGCTATGAAACCAGATCTCTACCAGGTGTGGCAGTCCAAACTCAACTCAGAAAGTCTGGAGATTTCCGTGGGAGAAAACCCAGAGACCATGTAATATTGACCTCTGTAAAACACAATTCCACTGTCCTCTTCTAGAGCAGAAAAATGGCCCTCAGACCTCAGCTTGAACACTAGGAAACTCGTGAAAACATCCCTGTAATACTTAGGTAACTCTAAGAAAACCTTTCTTTTGTGGAGGTGAAACTATGTATGTGGGCACATGGAAAATTTCTAAAACTTGAAGAGTATCCTTAGTCAATCTTGTCTCTATTTTGTTCTTTATAAACCCTGCAAGCCCCATGATTTTCAAGCTCTTTCTCCTCTAGCTTGTCCCATCTAGATCATATTTCACAATCTAGGCATCCTTCACAATGCCTACCTAAGTGAACTGAGCCCTACAAACAAGTGCTTTCTCTTCTCTAGCTCTGAACACTCTGAAATTATCAGTACAACCAAAGACCCCATTAACTGTCTTAAAATCCCTCAAGAGCATGACAAATTTGGACAGGATCCAAGGATGCTAATGTCGCCTTATCACTGAGAACAAAAACTTCTGGTAGCACCCCCACAGGGCTCCCATGAGTGTTCCCTTCAGATGTGAAAGACACAAAGCCCGGGCTATAGATAGGACACATTCTGAATCAGTGGTAGGACCATTATCACATCTTTCTCACTCCTCTGGACCAAAGTGTCCATGCACTCAGTGTACCTTAGGAATGTTATCCAGCTTCTGAGTTTAGGCCTCTCCTTCTTGACTGATAAAATCGGGTAGATGTAAATTTATATGTGTCAATCTTATCTTCATGGTGGGTGATCCAGAGATATTTTTACAGCAATTCATTCTTGAAAGAACTACATTAAATTACTTCCAAGAGTAGTCCTCTGTTGTAAATGGGTGGAGAGGTGTGGGTTGTGTTCCCAGTGCCTGGCTCCCAAGCCCCCACCTGCTGGCCCACTCAGCCGCTGGTTGCTTGCTTATGCCCGAAATAACCACATGAGACCTGTATTAATTTAAATACTGCCTTGCCCATTATCTCTAGCTTCTTCCCGGCTAGCCCTCACCTCATAAACTAATCCATTATAAAAGTCTGTATGTCACCATGAGGTGGGTGACTTACCGGACGGATCTATGGTACTTCCATCTGCGGTGGGAGCTTCATGGCGACTGGCTCTGACCCAGTCTTCTTCCCAGCGTCCTCTTTTCTTTTCCCCACCTATCTAAGTCCTGCCCTATCAAATGGCCCAGGCAGCTTTTTTATTTAACCAATCAAAGCACAGAAATACAGATGAACCCTCCTTCAGTCCTCCAATGATCTAACCACCTCTCACTAGGCCTAAGTTCTTAGGTTTTTTTTTAATGCTATTTTTGTTCTTTGAAATTTTTATAATTTATACAATGTATTTTGAGCATATCCATATGTCCCTCAACTATATCCTTATACTCCAACCACCATATCTCCCTCCTAACGTCATGTCTCCCTTTTCTATTTTTAATAAATACCTATGCACAGTTAGCGTGCATATGCTCATGATGTGTAGGTAGACTATGGTTACTTTTTTAAATTATTGTTTTTATTGAGCTATACATTTTTCTCTGTTATTAATGTCCCCCATCTTTCAGCACTGCCAGAGTAAGGACTGAGTCTCCAGTACATGATCTTGGGAATGGCACACTTAAACCATTTCTAAGTCATATCCCTGGCCCATAGGCACATCAAGACTGTTTAGCACAGAGAGGTCTGTCCTTGCAATAATGCAGACGCCCATGGTTCTGGGCACAGCCATGTCGACTAAGAGTTTTCAGCATAGACCAGTGGTTCTGTATTTTTCTATTACCACCCGGCAAAGCTTAACAGATGCATGCTGTGTTTCAGGCACTGTGGCAGCAGCCACTATGTCAGACACGTGTCTGTCCTGTGCAACTTCCAGAAAGAATTTGTAAGTGACTGCTCACTGGAAACCCTGACAGGGTCTTAAGGACATCACACTAGAGTATGTTAGGATCATGGCCTTTGACATCCAAGTCTTGCATATCAGCTTCTTTACCCTCAGGCAAACAACTTACCCTCCCTGGGCTACTATTTCATCCTAAAGGAGCATCACGTGAGCAACATGTGTGTACCTGTTAAGCCAGGTAATGCATGTTGGTCATGAAACCTAGCATCTGGCCCAAAGGAGCATCCAGGCAATGTCAGATAGAATTGTCACATACTGCTGTGATGTTTTTGAGAAGAGCAACTAAGTCTGAATCACAGCTTGTGCCTGGACTTGTGCTGGCCCAAGGTCCTGACAGAGGTACACATATGAGGACCCTGACCCTTCTTTATTTCTTTACAAACCAGGTTTCCATTACCTCAATTGAGCACTGCTCATTTCTGAGGTGTTCTAAAACATTTTCCATTTCCAGTCACGATGCTAGGCTAGACTTAGAGTAAGCTCTGACTCAGCGCTTGTGACACCAGCACAGAAGAGAGGAAGGCACTGTGTGTTCCCAAATCATCAGAAACTGCAGGCAGACACTGGTAAGCAGGTCCCCTGCACTTGTTTCTTCAAAAATATCTGGAACTCCCCTGCTTCATGGAGACACACCACCAGACAATCCTACTTCTGTGAAGATCCAGATAGCTAGTTCTCTGCTTCAGGAATGGCTGTACTGTTCTCAAGAAGAAATTCTTGGAAGGTTTAATTTAGCTCATGCTGCCCATTAACAATATTGACATTTGAATGATTATTTCAGGCAATATTCCCCAGGTTTTCTGACCAAAATGTGCCATCAAATTTAATTCACCAAGCATCACATTAAAAAATAATAATAAACATACAAAAATGCTGCTGAAACATGCTTCAAGAATTGTTTTCCTTTTGAAACATTAGCCTTTCTGGGTTCTGGCTTTTACGAATAATGCTGCTATCCATAGTTGAAATGGATAGCAATGTCTCCTAGAAAGAGCAAATGTCCTTTTATGTGAGTGTAACTCTTTTGGGTATATGCCCAAAAGTGGTATTGTTGGGTCTTGAGGTAGATTGATTCCCAATTTTCTGAGAAACTGTCATACTGATTTCCAAAGCGACTGCACCTCAGATGAAGAAGGGATAAGGAAAATGTGGTACATTTACACAATGGAATGCTACTCGGTGGGGGAAAAAATGACACATTGAAATTTGCAGGCAAATGGACAAAGCTAGAAAAAAACATCCTGAGTGAGGCAACCCAGACCTAGAAAGACAAATATAATATGTACTCACTCCTAAGTAGATATTAGACATAAAGCAAAGGACTATAGGCCACAAACCCAGAGAATCTAGGTAACAAAGAATGCCCTAAGAGAGACATGCATGGATCTGCCTAGGAAGGGGTAAAAAGACAAGATCTCCTGAATAAATTGGGAGCATGGAGGGCAGGGGAGAGGCTGGAAGCAGAGAGGGGAGGAGAGAAAGGGAGTTAAGGAAAAAGAAGAAATAATAAAAATTAGTTTGTTAAAAAAATATTAGTTGTTTCGTATTGTCACTTGTACTTCTCATGAGACACATGATGACAAGTCTGCCTCCACTCCCCCCCCTCAACGCCCCCATTTTTGGAAGGCAGAGGGGGTTACTATGACCTCTGTATTGTATTGCTGCCAGAAAAAGGTTCTACAGAAAATGCATCCCTTTGTTAAATGCCTCAAGGAGACTCTGACTGTAAAATAGGCAGATGCTGACAAACTGTGGCAGAAGAAGAAAGAACCACAAATAGGAAATGAGTGTTCCATCGAACAGCGATGCCTAGGTCCAGGACGCATTGCCTCAGCTCATCTAATAAATCCATACCTGAACAGCTATTGCTTTGCATGAAGAATCTGCTTGCGTAGGCTGCTTGTCCACATGACCACTTAATTTCACATCCAATTTGCCACTAATTCCAAGCTGTTATCAAACATGAGAGACAGGTTTGTTTTCAGCTCTGGTAGATGGAACGGCCTGCTTTAAAACTGAACAGACAACAAAGAGATCGGTATTGAGAGGCATCAGAGAAATGAAAATGCTTTCCAACCTCCCAACAGCCAAGCTCGAGCTTAAACCTGCGTGGACAGAAGATCCGGGGCCAGGCCATGCTCCAGCCCAGCTGTACGCCAGCCACTCAGAGTGTCACAGCTAGTGCCCGGGGCTCAGACCTTCTAACCATCACCTTAGGCTGGTCTACACAGAGCTTTCATTTAGAAGACCCTAAGAGACTCACATCACACATTTCCTTCTAGAAATATCCATAGGCCATAGGCCTTTCTCTGGGGCCCCTGCTTTTTCTTTGGATCACCTCTTCTTTCTTATCAATTGGCAACATTTTTTTTGCAACAAAAAAGGGGGAAGGAAAAGAGAAAAAACAAAGAGAAAAAGAAAAGAGTAATCTGCCTGGAATTTTTACTGCACATTTATTTTTGACTGACACTAAACACATGATCAGTGACAATGTCTTTGTCTGATATTCCCATCTGTTGTTTTAAAACAAAGAAAATCTCTGAATCTTTAAGAGACCTCAGGCTAAAATAGAAATTATAGCTTTGGGGAGATTCCCTGTCAAACCATAAAAGAAAGCAATATATAATCTGACACTGAAAGTGACGTCAAGCCAGGTGTCATGGGAGAGAGAGCTATCATGGAACAATGTCATTATCAATTTAGAATACCTGTTGGTGTCTATTTATTCTCATCATTGCGTCTACATTTTTTTTGTCCATGTCATACAGTTAAATTCTCTCTTCTATAACAAGCCCTTAAGGACATTTTCTTACACTGCAACAAATGACCATTCACACTTAGCGTTCCGGTGATAACCCCGGTGGAAACGATACAAGCGAGGGGGAGCATGAAGACACCGTTGAGGTGAGCCCTGGAAGCTGAGACAAGAGCCAACAAGAGTGACTTTAGTCACAGTCAAGATGAAAAACTTAAGTCGCAG
The DNA here is from genome assembly GCA_028555095.1 of Dicrostonyx torquatus. Taxonomy (NCBI): domain Eukaryota; kingdom Metazoa; phylum Chordata; class Mammalia; order Rodentia; family Cricetidae; genus Dicrostonyx; species Dicrostonyx torquatus. The sequence continues at coordinate 600,415 of JAQHUG010000381.1, read as the reverse complement.
CCGCGTCTCAGATTGAATGAGCAAAACAAACCTAACTTCCTTCCCCATCGTCAGCTCGGAAAGATAAGATCTCGAGAACAAATGGAAACTGGGATTGGTTTTTCCTACATGTGTTACACTGCTCTGAATAATAAACCAATTTATTTCTTGGTCTGGAGCCACAACCTGCTCACTGTACAATGCTAAATGTTAATATTTACACGTTAACAGATAGACCGATGGCCACACAGGCTTGGCAACTGGGAACTGACTGAAACCGTTTCTCTTCTTTCTAGATGTTTCTGGGCCCTGTGGGCTTGGACAGACAACAGAAATGACCGTATTGATGGAGGAATGAGATGTGTGGTGTAATGTGTGTCTCTCGGTGCCCCCAGCTGTCAGGCCTGCCATCTCACCCCAGTCATCTGCTAAGATGCTGTGCCCTCACCAGGCTCCTGATATCCAGGCTAGTGCAGACAGTTTGTTTCTGGGCATACCTGTGGGGCGTAGGCCAGGCTCGCTCTAGTCTAGTTCTTTGCAAGCCTCCTCATCACTTCTTAGTGACCCATTCCAATCTTTCTCTCACTACGTGAAACCCTACAAAACTGCTCCTTTTCCCTATTTTGATCTATAAAAATAGTAATTTCATCTCATTCATCCTAATAGGCAGAGCAAACTTGGCATCAGTGGCACCCATTCTTCATAGTATTTATTTATTCACAGAGTCTCACTCTACTGCAATCCTGGCTAGTCCAGAAGTTAGAATTTAGCCCAGGCTGGCCTTGATTTCACAGCCATCCTCCTGTCTCAGCTTCCTGAGTGATGGAATTCTAAATGTGTACCACTATGCTCAGTCCAGTTCTAGTATATCCACTTACCCAGAACCAAATGTCTTTTATAAATGATTTGGTTCACTCGAGGCCCCTTTACTTGCTTGGATAATAGGCTGCTGTGGCACTATTTTCATTTGTGTGTATTAAGCAGTCACTGTGACTTTTAGCATCACTATCAATCTGTCACTGGCTCCTCCTCGGAACCCAGCATCATGGTTGATTCATCCACAACCCCTCAGGAACCTCCCCGTTTCAGGATTGACAAAAGCAGTCAGGGAGGGGGGCAAACTGACTTTCTGAAAGTCACTCCAACAGGAAGGCCGACGCCCCTGCCTCCCAGGACAGCACCCTCTAGACCACACATGCTGTCGCTTCTGGGGGAACATGAACACAAGACTTAAGGTGCGCACAGNGGACAGCACCCTCTAGACCACACATGCTGTCGCTTCTGGGGGAACATGAACACAAGACTTAAGGTGCGCACAGTCCTGACCCCTGCCTCCCAGGATAGCACCCTCTAGACCAAACATGCTGTCGCTTCTGGGGGAACATGAACACAAGACTTAAGGTGTGCTCAGACCTGAATCAAATGCTTACTGGGGCTTGTGGGATACAGCTCCTGGAATACACGAGGGAGTAGGACACTGAGCTGAACTGGGAAGCATGCGTCTTGCCTGAAGGAAATGTTGCTCCTTGCCTGCTGCTGCTAGCAGGCCAGATGGATACAATCTTAGCAGCGGCTGGAAATCTGGACTTTTATGCAAAGTTTTGGTTATTTGGAAATCCAGCAGTTAAGCAGTCATGTTCTAGCTAATGCAACGCTCCCGCGTAACAGGTGCAGCCCACAGCTGGGGCCTGTCAGTGGTAGAAATGGCAAAGGGTTGTTGCTCCTCAGTGGCCACTCCTTCACCTGCAGCAGACAGGAGCAATCAATCTTCGCACTTGGTAAGCGCGCTGAAATGCCACCTGAAGCTCTTCAGAATAAGACACACCTAGCAGCTGCCTCCAGTGGGTCAGCAGGGTTCGGTACTTCCTGCCTAGCCTGTGTTAAAAAGGAAAGATGCCAAACCAGGTGATACGGCTCTTCTTGGAGGTGGGACTATAGCTCATTGGGGTATTACAGAGAAGACCTCGACAAAGTACTTACAAAATAAACAAAACAAAACCCATAAATTTCTTATTCAGTGTATATTTAACCTATCAGCCCAAATAGGAAATAGAGACATTTCACTTCATTTCGTCTTGAGACAGGGCCTCACTATGTAGATGTGGCTTGCTTGAAACTCACTGTGCAGACCAGGCTGGCCCGGAACTCACAGAGACCTGTCTGCCTCTGCCCTCTGAAGGCTAGAGCTAGAGGGTGTGCCACCACACCTGGCAGAAATAGGAAAATTTAATGTTAAATTATCCATCATCTTTTTATCCAGAGAAACCAAAAACAGCCTAATATGAGGATTATATCCCAGGTTTCAAACCCATTTGCCTTAGTTAGGGCTCTACTGTTGTGATCAACATCGTGACCAAAAACATCTTGGGAAAGAAAGGGTTTATTTCAGCCTACAGTTTCACATCACAGTTCACCAGGGCAGAAACCTGAAGGCAGGAATGGAAACAGAAACCATAGAGAAACACTGCTTACTGGCTTGCTCCCCTTGGCTTGCTCAGCCTGTTTGCTTATACACCTCACTAATTAAGATAATTAGTGATTGATATTAGTGGTAATTCTCATTTTGTATCAAGTTGACAAAAAAAAATTGCCAGGACGCCATCTTTGAATGATATCATAAAGAACTCACCTTCACACACACACACACACAAGCATCCTCCCCCACGTCCCTCACCCCATCCCGTGCTCTGCTCACCAGCCTGACGCTGGCTGAAGGAGGCTGGGAAGTCAAAGCAACCAGAAAAGCCATCCATATGGGCTTCAATTTTCAACTTTGTTTTATCCTGTAAAACCGTGACTTTTCAAAATACTGATTTAAGGCAAAGGGAAGTCTTCTCAGTGTTACCAATCACATGGCCCTGGAAGGAAGTCCTCTGTGGGAGGCTGCAGCTGGCTATGCTGCCTTGTAACTTTTTAATAGGTTCTGTGGGGTGGTTAACCTTTCGGTCTAAATCATGCTCTGAGCTCTTCTGAGCACTTGACAGCCAGGCTCCGGCACTGAGATCTCATCACAGCCGAGAGCTGGACTGCAAGCCTTCTCTTCCCAGATGAGTGACAGTGAAAAGGTTCTGCAGAGACACGACTGCGGGCTTCTCAAACCTGTTTGTTCCCCCTTCTCTGCTTAGTAAGAAAATTGCTTCCTATGTCCACATCTACACAGTTTTTTTTTCATCTTTTACAGAAATCTTACTTGCAAATTCAGCAATGATCATGGTTAATCCTTATTTTTAAAAAAAGTGCTTGCAAAAGATACCATATTGGCCAGCGAGATGGCTCAGTCTGAAAAGTAGCTTGCAATAAAGCCAGCATCTACATGGTGGAGGGAGACTAGCGACTCCTCTGACCTCCATATGCAGACAGGCTCCTGCACATAGAGACAAATGAAACAAACCAAATGTTTTTTTTAAAAAAAATCTTAAGGGGTTTTGTGTGTGTGTGTGTGTGTGTGTGTGTGTGTGTGTGTGTGTGTGAAGATCTCAGTCTCTTATTATTAAGCAAAAATTTAAGCTAAAACTTTCACAATTCCCCCAAAGGAATATTTAAAAAAAGAATTTTGCCAGACTGGCTCAAAAATGAAATCAGGGGCTGTTAGCTGGACCTGCCCGACTGCCTGGTCTCTATTGCATCTCCGGTCCTCTGCTGGATCTGCTAGACCAGGGCCTCAGAGAAGATGCTCTGACACCAGAGGGATCTGAAAGCACGATTCTCAAATTCTCTACAAGCATCTTCAGAGACTCTGAACTAAGGTTTGCTAAAGTATAGCAAAATTCTAATAATTGTTGCAGATGTGAAACCACCTTAGCAAGTGATAATCAAGCTTGACAAATACAAGTTTCTTTTAAAATTATGATTATTATTATTACAATTATTATTGTGTTTGGTGTTTTTTTCTGTACATATGTGGCACCTGCAAGCAATACCTCCAAAGGTCAGAATCCTGGAAATTTATCCCTGGAAAATTGAGTTACAACTGATTGTGGGCTATCATGTGGGTGCTGGGGCTCAAATTCAGGTCTCCTGTGAGAGTAGCCAAGTGCTTTCAACTGCTGAGCCATTGCTTCAAGTCCTATAACTTTTCAAAACTCTTCATCTGTCAGATAAGATCCCAGAGACACTCAGTTCGTGGTTGTTCCCCTCTCCACTGCTCCTCCTTCCCATTCCTCCAAGAAGGAACTTCTCAAGGTCAACTGTGCTCTGTTCCTCTTTGCTGACAGGTTGCTGGTAAGTGGACAAGGCAGGAAGCAGGCTGGCTGCTTCCTACTGCAGAATCTGGTGTCAGAGAGAATGAGATTTTGGGTAGTCAGTCTTAGTGGGCCATGACACCCACCAACTGCACAGTCCGGGCAGGTTGCAATGCCTATAACAGGCAGACCAGGGCTCTGTTCACAGGGCTGTTGTAAGGACTGAGTAAACGACACTGAAATAGCTCTCCCCCGCTAATTTCAGCACCTGTCCGTCTTCGCTGTCACTCACCTCTGTGGTGAAACCTGCAGGCCTGATAACACACGCTAAGTGAAAGGCCATGAGACACATCTGATGATACCTCCACAGGATGGCTATGCTTGAGACCCAAGGTATGCAGACTTCTTTTTTCCCCTATTAAAGTGATTGACAAATGGGTCTGTCTGAGGGCAGCTGCAGTACCCGGCAAGCCTCTATTCTTTGCGAGCTGTGAGTAGACAATGAGCCAGACGTTATCCAGAGTCTGGCCATGATTCACCAAGCACATAAAGCCACTCCTCATCCAGCTGATACCAGGCATCTTGATCCCATTATTTAATTGAAAAGAAAGGGACAAAGATCAGACATTTTACCAAGTTCTTGGAGGGATTTGGACCTCGTTTGTCATGAAGATTTTGTAAAAGATCTTTTCTTCCTGGCGTAAGGAAATTTTTTTTTCCATGTAAAATACAAATCCACGTATGACCAGTTTGTTCCTGGTGTCATTCTTTAGCTGGCAGAATTTATGCTTATAAGACAAGGGAAAAAAGATAGGTACATTCCATGCACTGTTAACAAAGAAAGAAGTTCTGGGAAACTGGTTCACAGTTACAGGCATAGAAGCATGTCATCTTCTGTCCCCTGACTGCTATGGTGTGGCTATTGTATGAATGTATGTGATATGGATTGCCATATCATCATCCAGGAAGACATGAAGCCTACTCATTGGACTGAGGAAAAGAAAGAATGGTGCCTTCTCCAAATTTGTATGTTCATACCATAAGACAAGGGAAGAGCTGTTGTCTGTCCCACCCAGCTCCAGGGACATGCAGCATCTGTAAGAGGGAGCTGGCGGCAGAGGGGCCACGACAGCAGTACCATCTCAGCGTGGATGGAACAAACATTGGGTGATAATAAAGGAGAGAGTCCACTTAATGAATTGAGAGGAAATGCAGCTATTTAGGGGGGCAAGGGGTGGAGCCAAGATAGTTCGAGCAGTGCCCCACCATCCTTTTGTCTGCATAAACAATGCTCCAGGTGGTATGTAAGACTCTGACTGACCAAGGAAAAAGTAGAAAGGTAACAAGAGGCTGTGAGTACAATTTCCCTCCCTCCAAAATGTGGTGGGCTGGTGGCATCTACTAGTTATGCTGGAATTCAAGTCATTTTTTCTTATTTTCCCATATCCTGTTCCCAAGAGTCAACCTGAGCAGACACAGTGACCACAGCAGCCACCATTTACTGCGCTCAGTGTATGAACATGTTCTGGCGTTAGCTTATTTAGTCCTCTCTGCAAACTTTAAGGGACAGGCAGTGTGATGTCCTCAGCTGCTGATACTCTTCTGGAATGTTCTGGAAAATTTAGAAGTTGAAGAAAGTAGGTCACTTAAGGACGAGTTGTTGGGGACATCTTTCCCAAGACTTCTTTCATCCTCTCCTCCTGCATACCATGAAGAGGGTCTCCTCTTCTGCAAACCACACCCTCCATAGCCAAAGCCTAGGGACTTAAATCTCTAGTACTTTGAACGAAATTAAATCTTCCTTTTTGTGTCAGTGACTTTTCTATCGCTGTGATGGGATATGCTGACATAAAGCAAGGGGTTTATTTGAGTTTATGGTTCCAGAGGGATAGGGTCCATCAGGGTGGGCAAAGCAAGGCGGCAGGAGTACGAGGTCAGACTTTCAGCAAGAGACCAGAGTGATCACATTTCATCTGTGCACAGGAAGTAGAGAGAGGACAGGAAATGGCTATTAAGTCTCAAAGCCTTAGTGACATACTCGCTCCAGCAAGTTTCTACCTCCTAAAGGTTCTATAAACTTCCCAATCAATGCCACCAACTGGGACCAGTGTTCAAACATATAAGCTTATGGAGGACATTTCTCATGCAAACCACAACCACAGTTTCTCATTCTACCTTTGCTCTCCGTAGGCTTATGGCGTGTCATGATGCATAATTCATTTAGTCCAACTTCATACATCCATAGTCTTTAATAGTCTTGACACTGTTCAAAAGCCCAAAATTTCTGCTTCTGAGACTCAAAATGGTCTCTTAACTGTAACCCCTTGAAAAATCAAAAAGAAAATTACACACTTCCAACATAGAATGGCACAGAATATGGATTACCATTCTAAAAAGGAGGAATGGGAACATGGCAAGGGAAGACTGACTCAAAGAAAATAGGAGCTCTGGCGTCTCCACCATCTTAAAGTCTCCTTTTCAATTCAAGCTTCATCTTCACAGGTCCATACAATGTCTTCTCAGGACCTTCTGGCAAGACTTCAGCCCTGCCACATATTTCCTGGTCTCCATGGTTCTCTGAACTGTAGCGGGAGAACCCACAACTCTGTCAGTCTTGCATCTTTTAGGTCTGAAAAAAAAATAAGTACAAAATAGTTGATACTGCTGAGTCCTACTACCAGGTGGTGATGGACACTTGCCCCTTGAGACCATAGTTACAACAACAACTTTTGTGTGTTGAAGCTGGTGAAAAACTTACCTAGGTATTTGCTTTCCAGAAGCAGGAAATCCCAAGAGCTCTCTCCTTTCACAAATTGGAGGTTTCGTCTGTGGGATCTTGTCCTCCTGGTCCCTGTTCTGCTGTTACAGTGCAGAGCAGGAGGCTGTTCTCTAATGGTGTTTACCTTGGCAGGTCTCCTCATCACTGATGCTGCAACCTTAAGCTTTCCAGTGCTCCTTCCCTCTCTGAGATGCACATCTCTTATTTGCACCTTTCTGGTTTATGGTCCTTTCTCACTGCAGACTCATATAGGGTTTATTTCTCAGCCAATGTTCTATTGCTGTGAAGAGACACCATGACCACAGCAACCCTTATAAAGAAAAGCATTTAATGGGTCTGGCTTACAGTTTGGAGGTTTAGTCCATTGTCACTATCACAGGAAGCAAGGCACCATGCAGGCAGACATGGTGCTGGGGAAGCAGCTCTGAGTTCATATCTGGATCCATAGGTGACAGAACGAGAAAAGGCCTTGGACTCTAGAACTCTCCAAGCCCAACCCCAGTAACATACTTCCTCCAACAAAGCCACACCTGCTCCAACAATGCCATACCTCCCAATCCTTGTCAAGTAGCATCACTGCATAATAACCAAACTTTCAAATATATGAGCCTATGGGGCCATTCCTATTCAAGCCACCATAAGAAAAATCAGAAAGAATCATTCTACAGACTTGGTGTTATGCTGTATTGAAATTTCTTCACCAAAGAAATTAGTCCAATACTTTTTTAATATTATATTTAGCCTCACACAAATTCTCAGGTTATGGATGGAATACAGCCTGGGTTCTTTGATTTAAAAAATGACAGAAATGAAATCTAGTCTATTTGCTATTAAATCCTTGTTCCCCTCTAAAACCTCATGAGCCAGGCACCTGCTGTCCATGCTGCCTTCAGTGCTTCTGTTTCCGAAGGTCTCACAAGAATGGCCCACTAAACTCTGCCCACATGACTCACTGGCTTTTTAAGGCTGAAGTTCCAAACTCTTCCAGATTTCTTAAAAAACAAAATCCTGTATAATGACCTCATTCCTGCTACCAATGTCTGTATTGAGTACTTCTCTGTTGTAATAAAATATTTCAGAAGAAAGTAACTTAAAGGACAAAAATATTTATATTGGCATTTTTATTCTAGAACGGAAAGGGCAGGGTGGCAAGAACATGAGGCCATCCTGGCAGCCAGGTAGTGTTTTATTTGTACACAGGGAGCAGAGAGTGAAAAGAAGAAGGGGGAACCAGGCTATAAAACCTCACATCCCACACCCAGTGAAGTACTTCTTCCAGCAAGGCTCTACCTCTTAACGTTTCCACAGCCTTCCCCAGCAGCAGCACCAGCTGGTGGCCAACCATTCAAATATATGAACCTATATGGGACGCTCCTCATTCAAACCACAATGTCCCTTTAATGATTCATGTCAGATACTGTCGCAATAAGTCAAAAAAGAGACATTTTCAGTGACAAAAAGATGTGCTAAAGGTACACAGTCATGAAATGACTGCTGTTTTGTTTCTTTTTCTTTAAGATAAGTTTTCGTTATTTTCAGTTATGTGCATATGTGCATGTTGGGGGATATATGCATACGAGTTCAGTTGCCCAGAGGCCAGAAATGTCTGAGTACCCCGAAACTGGGGTTAAAGGTGATACAAGCCACCTAACATGGGAGCTGCGAACACGACTCCGATCCTCTAGAAGAGCAGTACATGCTCTTACCCACCGAGCCATCTCCTCAGCCTCCTCCATTGACTACTCTCCATCCATGAACATCACTCTTGACTGTGGCACCTGACAGCCCACCATCTCTCCTTACGGCTTCTCCTCTGCATTTTTTGGAAGTTTGTTTCCTGTCCAGTGGGTCTGGCCTCCAGAAAAGGAAATCTTGATAATAAAAAATTCATTATGCAAATACCCTCAACCCTCCATTCCCCAACACGCAGTAATCAAGTATCTCACCTCTCTGAGCAGGACCAAGGTGGACAAAAACGTATAGAAGACCCTTCAGACCTATGATGAACCTATAGAGAGAACTGCAGAACCGTGGGAAAGGACAAGGCAGACTCATTGGAGAAAGATTCAACGTGTCATTAGTGATTGCTGAACTACAGACAGCGTCATCCTTACTAGACATCAGGGAAACCGCCCTGGTGTAGGCGCTGATTAATAAATAATATGGCCAGAGTCAGTTAAAGTGGGGGAGAAATATGGCTTCTTGGCAATTGGTGGGTTGGTCACGGGGTTTAATTTTTGCTATCAAGTCAGTAAAGGCAGGAAACAAATACTTCTCAAATAGGAGGGAAGAAAATGACAAATTTTATTGAAATGAATCACCTTCTGCATGTTGGAGCCTTTTCGGTTGGGGCGCTGGTTAATGTGGGTGACAGCCCTTTCTGCCTGTTCCTTGGCATGCGGTTACTGGGAGCCATTTGTAACACTCCCATTTTGTCTGTGAAAAGACATTTTAATTGAAAAATCATTTGCCCATAAAATTATTATCATCAATTCACATTCCACCAAAGGGCTGCAATATGACCATAAAACAATTTGTAAGTAGATTCATTTCAGCCACTAAATCACCTCACATTATGTTGTGAACGGAATGATTAAAGCAAGTTAGCATTTTGTTGGCAAAGTAATTACATCATTATGCATTTCATCCACAGAGATACTTAAACTACTGAGTCCATTTGTCTTGTTGACACAACATCTATATGTATTGGACAGAACACATTTTATTTAGTTGATGCAATTATTTTATTCACCAAGAGCTTTTACACTTAGGCTAATTTTTTTTTCTCACAGGCAGAGATTTGATTGGGTGACAAAATTAACCTTGCCTTCATGATCCTGGCTCAGAACGTTTTCTCAAACTGTGTGGAGACTGGTAAAGTGTCCCTCTACTCCCAACCTGCTGGCTGGAGACATGATGCACACACACTTCCAGGGGGACCACTCGCATCTCCTTGAGCAGCCCATCAGATAATGCCTTCTTGCTGCCAACTTCTTTAATGGCTTCAGACTTTCCTGGGATGATGCCAAACTCGGAGGAAAGTCAGGATTTGGAAGGCAGCCCTCATTGTGGGGTAAAGACCTTCAGACCACAGCTTGAATGGGGAGTCTGTATTAAGCCTGCTGGTGGCTGCAGGAAAGCACATCTCACTGAGGAGCCCCGAGTTCACATGACAGGGCGTTTTTTAAAGACAATGAGCACAGAAAAACTGCATCCTGGCTGACAGTTGCAAGAGGAAACAAGCAAGTAGCTTAACAAGATCCAATAATATACAAATTACTATTACAAATTGCTGTTGTTATTGTTGTCATTTTGCAGTGTTAAGGTTGAAACCCAGGACCTTGTCCATGTTAGGTAAGTGATCTCCACTGGGCTTTATCTCTAACCTTGATTTTTTTTTTTTGAGACAGGTAGTCCAGACTCACCTTGGAGTGATGAGCCTTCTATTGCTCCCTCCTTAGTGCTGGGATTATAGGAGTATCCTGCTACATCTGCTCGAGATTAAATTATTCTAAAACAGTCTGCGATGTGATAACACAAATGAGATTGTGGGGTTTGAACCAAAAATGACCCCCATCACAGTCTCAGGCACTTGAGAACCTGATCCCCAGTTGATGATGAAGAACTTGGTGGAGGAAGTGTTTCACTTGGGGCAGGATTTGAGAGTTTAAAGCCTCATCACTTCTCTCCCTCCCTCCCTCCCTCCCTCCCTCTCTCTCTCTCTCTCTCTCTCTCTCTCTCTCTCTCCTTCTCCCTCTCCCTCTCTCTCTCCCTTCTTCCCTCCCCCCCCTTCCTCTGTCTCCCTCTTCCTCTCTGTCTTCTTCTCCCTCTCTCTTTCTCTGCTTTCTACTTACGGTTCAAAATATGATCTTTCTATTCATGCCACCATGCCTGCAGCTCCCCTGTCATGGTGGAAACTTATCCCTCTGGAGCCATTGATCCAAATAAACTCTTCCATTAGTCACTTTGTCCATGGTATTTTATCACAGAAAAAAATATACTAACGCAAAGATTTAAGACACTTTTTGAAGGAGGGTGGACTGAACAGAGAAAAAACAATCCTTGAAGCATGAAATATGACTTTTCTAATCAACCAGGGAGCTTGGCCGTTCTTTGAGCTCACATGGGGTCTTAATTAGTTTTGCTGTTGCTGTGATAAAACACTGCCACCTAGAGCAACTAGGAGAGGAAGGGGTTATCACTCTCAGATCACAATCCTTCACTAGGGGAAGTCAGGACAGGAACTTGGGTCAAGAGGCTGGAGGCAGGAGCTGAGCAGTCAAGGGGTGTTGCTTACTGGCATGCTTCCCTTGGCTTGCTCAGACAACTTTCTTATTCAACTCAGGACCACCTGGCCAGGGATGGTACCTCCTGCAGTTGACTGTGCCTTTCCACATCAATCATCAATTAAGAAAATTGCCTATAGACTTGCCTACAGCCAAATCTGATGGAGACATTTTCTCAGCTGAGAGTCCTTTGCTCAGACAACTCTAGCTTGCATCAAGTTGACTAAACGTAACCAGGACACATAGCTGAAAGGCATCTGTTGTAGGCCAAGTGCATGGTCCCTGGAGCTTCAGAGAATCTTTGGCATCTCTTCTACCCTTCCTTGCACTGGAGACATGGTGCCTTACCTCCATAAACCCATCCACCTTCTTCACTCAAGACTCTCTACTAGAGAGTCCCAGGTTTGATAAGACTGCCACCTGCTACTATGTAGTGACCTGTGTCAACCCCCAGGCAACCTAGAAGGATAACCATTGTGGCACTGAATCTTTAATGTATGTATTTGGAATTACTTAAGAGATTGGGGCACACCCATGGGTATGTCTGTGAGGTGTTTGGGGATAATTCCTGAGGCAGGAAAACCTACTGTGATTGTAGGCTTTGCCTTCCTGTGTGCTGGAATAAAAAGAGATAAATGGAGAAGACAGCTAAACACCAGCTGGCATTCCTCTCGCTACCTCGTCACGTGAGCCACACTTCTCTGCCATGACCCTACACTGAATGGAACTCCCTAACTCCAAATGAATCCCCTGAACCAAAATAATTCATTTCTCCCTTTGTTTCTGTCAGCTATTTTGCTGTAGTATGAAGCAAAGCAACTAATACAAGCCATTTAGCTAGAGAGGCTTTTGTCAATCAAACCCCTTCCCAGCTGTCTACTCAAATTGTGTAGCACCCAGCTAACCTCGGGGCTCCTCAGGGGGTTCTGCTTTTAAAATCATCCATATGGGCCTGGGGAAATAGCTCAGTGGTTAAGCCTACAAGCTGCTCTTCCAGAGGATCAGAGTTCAGTTCTCAGCATCCACATCAAGCAGCTCACACCATCTGTAACTCCAGCTCCAGGAGATCAAATGCCTCTGGCCTCTGTGGTCTCCTGTATACACAGCACACTTCCACATACAAATGCACATGCCTGCATACAATTAAAAATAAAAGATCACCCATGCGCAGAAACACCTGAACATACAGCAATTTATTATATATCGTACAATCTCACAGCTAACATGTATGGTGACCCTGCAAATGAAAGGAAGGTCTATGGATCACTACAAGATAAGAAAACTCACAGAAGACTGTTATTGGCTATGCACACCACCACCCTTGAAGGCAGATTCTATATTCATATATGTACATGTTTTGTATAAGAAAGCAGATGGGCAGCATGGATATGTAACTTTCCCAAGGGCTGGCTGTCAGGACATTTGGGTACCAGGATCAATACCCAGATCGTGTCTGGAGACTTAGATGAGAAATGTCCATTATAGGCTCGAGTATTTGAATAATTACTTCCCAGCTGGTGGCACTGTTTGGGGAGGTTTAGGAAGCAGAGACTTGTTGAAGGGAAGTATGTCAGTTAGGGTGGGCTTTGTCCTAATTCTGGTTTGCTCATTCTGCTTTGTAATTTTGGTTGAGATGTAGTCTCTCAGCTTCCTGCTCTGGCTGCCACGCCTGTCTCTTGCAATCATGCCTCTTCACCATAATGGACTCCTGTCCACCTGGAACCATAAGTCCAAGTAAACTCTTCGTTCTAGAAGTTGCCTTTGCTTATGGTATTTTCCACACCAACAGAAAAGTCATTAATGAGTCCACCATCTGATACCCGAGCTTTCTCTTCTGCTAAAGAACCAGCAATCCGACTGCCACCACGATCACCTACCTTCATCCTTCTTCACGTGTTAGTCACTTCTTAACTTCTAAAACCACAACTGTGAAAGCCTGTTGCAGTCTGGGTGGGGTTCCTTGACATAAACACTTAACTTGAATTTCATGTGATCTCTATAAAACAAAAGAACCTCCTAAAGAGCCTCAGAGCAAACAAAATCTCATAGGTATCATGGTCTCTCTGAAGATTCAGGGAAGCTTTTCTACATCCACAGGGATCTTTGCTGGTATTACTTTATCTAGGAAAATAAATGGCGGAACAGGCTTTGCTTACAGTGCATCAAATTTCTTTAAATTCTTGGAAACCCTTTGTAAATGACTCTTCTTGGCATATTTGAATCTGGATAAGGATACTTTTTCATCCCCCTGACACTTCCATGAAGTACTCCACTAAGATCAAGGCAGTGACTTTTTTTTTCCAGAGTGGGTTTTTTGGAAAATGTGGCTTCCAGAGGAGTGGGTCATGAGGAGACTCAACAAAGCTAGGAAGTCAAGAAGTGGACTTTAAAGGAAGTATTGCTCCTTCCACCCTATCTCATCACTCAAGGTGAAAAGACAAGCTCAAAATGAAAAACTGATGAGCAGAAGGAGATGCACCATTGTCTTGATTTTCATGGACACAAAAACAGGCCCCACAGAAAGGATTATAGTCATGCTATCAGTGAAGATCAACTTACATGCAGTTGACATCTGAGGCTTCATGACACCAACACAACTGGCCAATGCAAAGGTTCAGTCAATGACACAGATATCAGATTGATGATGCAGCAAAGGTGAAGGTAGTTTTTGAAAGTCATGGCTGAAAGAGACTATAGACACCTGGCTACCCATCAGCTTGCCTGGAGTTTATATTAAGCACAAGATGCAGCCAGGCATGGCAGTACATGCCTGTAATTCCAGTACTCAGGAGGCTGAAACAGGAGAATCAAGAATTTGATGCCAGTCTGGGTAACACTGAGTTCTATACAGTAAGGACTACATAGAAATATCACTTCTTTCTCTGTCTGCCCCTCCCTCTCCATCTACCTCACCCACACACAAAGATGCAGTCTAGCCATCAACCCTCCAAATTCTAGCTAAGTAGTTCAAGTGTGTGACTGAAGGAGCTTTATTTTCAAGGAACTCCAACTCATTTAGATACAGGTGACCCTAGGACTGAGAGTCACATATTTCATTAATCTACAAAGGAAAACGCTATGCTTCAAATCCTACCCATAAAGATTCTTGGGCAGGTTGTGGATAACCTGTGGGCACAGGTACCTCCAGATGGCCTGGCTCTGTCCTAACCTATATGGTCAAATCCACTAATGTTGAGACCCTTTGTTGAATTTATGTTAAAGTGTTTATGATCTTCCCTTACTTCAGTGTTTAGTATTTGAAATTTCCCACAACTTCTCATTTAGGAAGGAAGGAAGGAGGGAAAGAAGGAAGGAAGGAAGGAGGAGGGAAGGAAGGCACACAGACAATACCCACATTGTCAGATGTTGATTGAGTTAATGAGGAACTCCAGGAGAAGTTTTATGTGAGATTTCAAACACAATACATGGAGTGCAGGTTCCATAAATGTTAATTATTGTTACTTTGATCCACTGTGTATTTATACAGGTTCTCTCTATGTAGGCCAGGCCGGTCTCACACTCCTGACCTCAGGCTTCTCAGTGCTGCTGTCATCACCATTGTGTGCCACCATGTGTCACTGCTACTTAATGTTCATCTACATGTATGAGGGGACATGACTGTCCACACTGTAATAGTTCTGCCAGTTTGACACATTGTTTAACTTTGTCATTCCTAAGGATTTTGGGGATCCCTGCTTAGGTGAAAGCTAATGAGAACAAGAGTATATTTTTATGTATCTTTCAGACTGAGCCTAATTCTTGAGTCTACATACTCTAAATTCAATCCTTCTGGTCTACCTATAAAGGGACAGAAAATACCTAAGCATAACTTGAGACTAGTTAAAAGCGTTTACTCTAACTTTATTATGATCACCTGAGATTGTCCATTTGGACAGATGAATAAGTTCTGTATACTCACACAACAGGATATGACACAAATTTTAAAGAAAAATCAAGTTTGACAAATACGTCATTGTGACTACATGTCACAGATATTAAGATGAACAAACAAGCTGAGTTTGGAACTAGGGGAACAGCTCAGTGTGCAAAGTGCTTGCCTTGAAAATGCGGGGATCCAAGGTTGATCCCCATAACTAACCTTAAAGAAAAGAAAGAAAAAAGGTGGATGTTAGTGCCTGAGGTTGACCTTTGGCCTCCATAGGCAAGCGTGTACATGCACAAATAACCAGATTTTTAAACGTTTATTGATTGACTCATGAAATATTTCAAAGCAGACGAAACAACTCTGTGGGGATAAAAGTCAGGTCTGAGGTTACTCTTAGGAAATACAAAATAAGAAGAGACTAATGGAATCTTCCATGGTGCTGGAAAAAGTTTATGTCCTGTTCTGTGTGGTGCTTACATGGATAAAAATTAATTAAGCCATGTGTTCAATATCAGCACGCTTTATAGACTTCTACACGTGTATTATTCCTTAATTAAAAATTCAAAGTACAAGATGTTTCTTACTTGTTTGAAGAGAGCTTTTACACCTTTCAATAGATCTGTGATGAGTCCGAGGGACCCTTTCACTTGCAGCAGTCCAGAATGCAATGGGGCAAAAGGCCTTTTCTTCTCTTTCTGCTGCTATTTCTCATTCTCCGTTTTCCCAGCATTTAGCTTTTTCAAGCTTCAATTGTTTGTGAGCACTAATCAGATGGCTCTCCTGTCTGATTCATCCAGCAAAGTCATTTCTTCTAAATGCCTAAACAAAATTTACCCCTTTCCGATGCTGGCTGGATCCTCTCCTAACTCCCTGTCCAGCAGGCAGGATGGATGGCTCTGCTCAGGGCTGGATGCAATTCCCATGCAGTAGGTAATTAGAGGATCATATTTGTTTAGTTTTCTGACAACCTAGATCGACCATAGACCCTATGATGACTCGCAAAATGGCTGAAGTAATGGGCTTGGAAATTTTGCCTCAGGAAGAGCTCGGCTGAAGCAGAGGAAAGCAATGAAGTCTCCTCTTACCCACCATAGCGCTGTACCCTCTGGGCTTCACTCAGACCTTGTTTCAGAGGCCTCTCCGGAAGAGATAGCCTGAGTCACATTTTCAAAACTTTTTTCCCAGGGTTGTCCAATGGGCTACGAGACACACCCGAGAGACAGCATCTCTGTTGCTGTGTACCAGAGCACAGTCCCTGGTGTTCATTCATGTGCTCACTTGTTCAACCACCGCGAGGTCATTTATTGAGTACCTGTTACCTCAGCATACAGCAGCAAACAAAACAGAGCCCCTGGCCTTGTAGAACATACATTCTAACTGAAGAGGCATAAAGTAAATGAAGTAATCTCATGGAACAGTGAATTCTCTACTATCTCTCTTTTTTTCCTTTACTTTGAGAGGCAGACTCCCGCTGATGGCTATCTTGGAACTTAGGACCCTCCTGCCCTTGCTTCCCTGGTGCTGAAATTACAAGAGTGGGCCACCAGACCTTGGAGTCTTGTTCCTTTTATTTTTCTTTAAAAAAAAACTTTTTCTTTATTCTTAAGAACTTCATACATGTATAAAATGGAATATTATCATATATAACCCTCATTCCACACTCCGGCTGCCCCTCTATCGTTCATATACCCTCAGCATACGACCCCTTCACACAAAGAAGAGAGCTAGCACAGCAAGGAGGGAAAGATTAAAGATGATTATTTAACCCATATTCATGCCATAGATGAATAAGACATTAAAATGCCTCATGAACTGGTCCTTATATATGACAAACTTGTATCCAAAGGTTTTAGAGAAGCCCTATGTAAATGTCATGTATCATGTAATATATGGTGGACTTCAATCAATACTAGCTGATTTCCCAAGCAATAGAAACAGATGCACAGACTGCTACCGGTCATAGATACTTGATTATTTTTAGCTTTATGTATACATCATAAACTGGAACTGGGAGCTGAGTCAGTGAGTAAAGCACTTGCTATGCAAGCATGAAACCTAGAGTTCAGGTACCCAGCATTCACATAAATGTTGGACTATTGTGGTGGCCTGCCTATAATCCAAGTCCTCAAGAGGCAGAAACAAGTTAGCTACTCATTACTCTAACTGAATCGGTGACTCAGGTCTAGTGAGAGACTCTGACATGATGTAGAAAGTAGAGATTGATGGACTAAGACACTTGAAGTCAAGTGGGATGGTGGTGGCACACGCCTTTAATCCCAGCACTCAGAAGGCAGAGGCAGGCAGATCTCTGTGAGTTTGAGGCCAGCCTGGTCTACAGAGCTAGTTCCAGGACAGGCTCCAAAGCTACAGAGAAACCCAGTCTCGGAAAAAAAAAAGATACTTGATGTCAACCTTTGACCTTTATACACAAATTCATACATGTACACATATGTGCATGCAAACATGTACCTATGTACACAAATACATACACATATAGCATAATATAGGCACGAAAAATACAATATAGGGTTTCCGTTCCTATTGTGACATATAGTCTGGAAGAATAAACAAAATCCAACAATTTCTCTCAGAACCATCATAAAATTGTTGTCACAGACCAACTTGTCATAAAAGCCATAGATCCAGGCGGCCAAAGGTCTTGAAGGGCTGGAAGATGGTTTATATTGATAGTTCTTACCCAGCATAATGGCTAATTTTAATTGTCAACTTGGTGGATTAAGAATCACCCCAAATAGCTGGGCGGTGGTGGTGCACGCCTTTAATCCCAGCACTCAGGAGGCAGAGGCAGGCGGATCTTTGTGAGTTCGAGACCAGCCTGGTGTACAAGAGCTAGTTCCAGCGCAGGCTCCAAAGCCACAGAGAAACCCTGTCTCAAAAACACCAAAAAAAAAAAAATCACCACAAATAAAATGCTGCCTCATTTCTTGATATGCAATAGTGACCCTTCATAATACTCATAGCTATGGCACTGAGCTCAAAAGGAAAAAAAAAAGCAATTAAAATATCCATTGTGATCCTTTCCTAAAGCCCTGTGGGAGAAATGATCACTTCCTGTGTCCTCACTCAAGTTCAGCTGAGACTCCCCACTCACTAAGAAGAACAAGAAGGGCTCTTTTCAGGTCGTGTGGTCTGTGTGGGACCCACTTGTATGAAAGGAGCACGGCTGGAAAGCTCAGGCTGAGTGCACAAGGACAGCAGAGCAGATCGATAAGGACAATGTTCACAGTTCCTCCGTCCAAACTCATCACGCCTCACTTCCAGTAAGGAACTCTTCCAGATCAACAACTTCACCACCCAAGGGAAGACACCATACTGTGGCTTTGCCTCTGACATTTCAAATAATTAGAATTTCACAGTTCAGACAACAGCTTCATATTTAATTCCTGAAATCGAAGCCGTTAGTCAATTACACAAGATTCACCCAGAGCTGTTGACATGGACAAACACAGCGAGGATATGATGACAGCACTCATTCAATTGCCACTCTTTCCCCCTTGGGCTCTTGGGTCCTATTGAAATGCAAAATCCAGTAAGACCATTCACAGCCTTGTAGACACTAGCAAAGCCTCAGAGACACTCAAAGGGCACAGCATTTCTTGAACTTTAAATGAAGGAGTGAGACAGAAAAAAAAACCATAAGTCCCAACCCAGGAACTCAGAGATGTCTAGAAGGAAAATAGAGCAGGCACGTGGAATGATGGTTAGAAGCATAGATGTTGATACCCCATACCCATGCCCTCCAAAGATGAACTGACTTATTTTTATTTACTATGTTTGTGTGTGTGTGTGTGTGTGTGTGTGTGTGTGTGCAGTTAACTGGGGAGACAAGAAGGTGTCAGATTCCTTTTTGTTGAAGGGACAGGAGGTTTTGAGCTGCCCAATATAGGAGCTAGGAACTGAACTCAGGACCTCTAAGAGAGCCACAAGTGCTCCTAACTTCTGAGCCATCTCTCCAGCCCTAAGATCCCATTTCTGTTTCTGTCTCTTACAGGCTGTCTGACCACACATACCTCATATCACCTCATCTCTCTTTTCCTCATCTGGAGAGAGGCAGCAACAGCAGCCATCACCTGCTGGCTTTTCTGCCTTTATACCTCCAGATTACAACTTTATAACTCCGCACCATCTCTGGTCATTGTTCTGCTTCAGGAGCCCTTTGAGGGCTGCCTGACCCTACTCCTTTGCTTTACAGATTCTAGCTGAGGTTAGCTAAAGCAAAGCAGGAGCAGGGGTGGACAGTTAGAGGGCAGAAAGGCTGGGATGTTTGCCTCCCTTCTCACTCTCTGCAGTTGCAGTCACCGAATTACTTCGTCCGTGACCACAGCTTTCACAGCTTGACCCCTCTCCCAAAGGTTTACAAAAGTATGGTACCTTTGATCTTTCCTATTCAAGCCAAAAGGATATTTCAAGATGCCTTGTCCAAGAAAAAGACTCTGAAATGGACATTCTCTGGGCATGGTGACTCATACATCCTAATTCTTGGGAGGCAGGAAGATCATAAGCTTGAGGACTTCTTGAGTTGTGTAGCAAATTTGAGGCCATCTTGATTAACACAATAAGACCTTATCTAAAGAAACAGATAGACAGACAGACAGACAGACAGACAGACAGACAGACAGATAGATAGATAGATAGATAGATAGATATGACTATAGGGCTAGGAGGTGCAGCCCAGTGATAGTGTACTTGCCTTATCATGGGGCAAAGCCTTGTATCCCATCCTCAGCAAAGCAAAAATTTAAATATAAAAATTTAGGAGCTATCAAGTGTAGAACCTTAATTCTTGTGAAGGTGGCTCACCAGAAAGGGCTTTAAAATCAGTCCATGTAGAAAGGGAAGGAAGCAGAATTGAAAAGAGGAAGTGGAAGTCTGAAAGGTCTCTGCTGAATCTGTGGAGGCTTGTGAAATCATAACAACCCTGTAGAGTTAGCCCAAGAGGCCCAAATTCCTGTCCTTGTGTGGATGGATAGCAGGCACTAGTGACTTTCTTCAGGAAAGGCAGTGCTCAGACGGCATGCTGACAGATAGTGCCAAGGGGGAACAAGCCCTACAGGGGCCTTAGACAGAGCATAGCAATATCTACCACAGAATGGCCTCTTACCTGTGACCAGTCTTTCAGGGATCTCCATATGAAGTTTCTTTCTCTAATTTTACTCATTTATCTAGAGTTATCTATTTACATACTCCTTGAGTTACCATTGGGCTCTTGGTAGGACTCGGATGGGTCCTAATACACTCTGGTATTTTCTTCCCTGGGGCTTTCATAAATCAGATGAGCAATGAATCCTACAGGGGAGCCCAGTGGTGGAGCAATTTGAAGTTGGCATTTTCCTAAAAGAATTGTGAGCAACTTTTGTTGTTTGTTTGTTTGGTTGGTTGGTTGGTTTGGTATTGGTTTTTTGAGACAGGGTTTCTCTGTGTAACAGTCCTGGCTGCTCTGGAACTCCCTTTATAGACCAGGCTGGCCTCAAGCTCACAGCCTGCCTCTGCCTCCCGAATTCTGGGATGAAAGGTGTGTGCCACCACTGTCCAGCTTGTGCTCAGTCTTTGAAGGTAAATTAAATGTTATGTGATGGGATTGTGCTCACAAAACACAGCAAACACCTCCTTTATCTTTTGTTTAATGAATTTGTTTTATGATATTTCAAAGATGGGCCTGCGTCCTGCCCTCACATTTATAGTCCAGAAGGAGAGGCCACCTGCACAAGACCCTGAATAGCTGTGGAGCTGCAAGCTGCCATGTAGTTACTAAAGGATGCTTGCTCTTTCCAGAAATGGCAATGAGGAAGCGTAAGGGAGCTAAACAGATAGTTGGCAGGAGCAATCTGAGGAGCTGCTGTTTTGGCCAGACAATGGGTGTGTTCATTTTCAGGCATGTTGGATGGCAAATCTACTTATAATTCAGTATGTGAATTCCTAAGATTCAGGAAGAAGAATGTGAAGAGCAGTATAGGGGCTGGGGGTGACATCGAGCCTTGAGAACCATGAGAAAGTTTTCTTTTTTTCTTTTTCTTTTTTTTTTTTTCATCAAATGCAGAAGTAAAAATGCATGTGTCTGCGATGGGAGAGGGCAGGAGAGAAAATGGATGGGGAGACCCTCCCCATGGGCAAACAGTGGTGGGTCTTGGCTGCTCCATGTATTGAGATGGAAATATAAGAGAAGACCTGTTCCGGGGAAGTCAAGGATTCCACTCGGAGGAAATGAAGTCGGGAGGGTGCAGCAAGAAGCCACTTTCAGCTCCTAATCTCCCTCCCAACTTCCTTTCCTCTTTTTAGTTTTTGTTATTAATAACGTCCTGAGGCAAATTCCATTTTCAAAGTGCTATCACTGGCCAGAGGACAGGTGAGAGTGGTCACCTTGGGCTCAGTGGACTCCCAGTTGTATGGCACAGCTAGATAAGGCCTTGAGTTACGTACAGGTCAGAACCTTGTCCCTTCCCTCCTCTGGTTCTGCCCTCGCCAACAGGCTTGTCTCAGATGCTCATTCCATCTGTTTTCTAGAGGTTTCAAGAGACAAAAGCCATCTGCTTCTTGTTACGGTGTCATTAGAACAATCACGACAAAGGAGGGTACAAGCTTCAGATAGTCGGCTTTCCCTGGAGGACGTTGGCTGTCATCTTGCTAATTTTTTGCTTACATTTTCTATCTCTAAACTTCTCACTTCAGCCTGGGACTCACCCAGTCTAGAAGTAAAGGGAAGCAGCAGAGAGTGTAAGAGGTTCTTATGTCGTTCCTGCCTCTGGGGCATTCACAGACTCTAAGTGACCAGCTAGCTGAAAGAAGGCAACTCAAAGAAATGAATTCAAATGGAAGACTTTTGAGCATCACTTAGACATGAATTCGAGCTCTAAAAAGACATTTAATGCTTTTACTTAGCATTAGACACCAACTTTCAGATAAAGCCGTTTTTCTGTGTGATGAGTACCACTCCAGAGACTGGGACTGAGCCAAAGGGTAAGCTCTCTGGCCATCCCTACAGGAACCAGCCTAGGAATCCAGGAGGAGAAATAGTGGGAAGTCCTGCTTTGCTTCCATTTCCTTGATAAACACTGTGACCAAAAAGCAACTTGGGGAAGAAAGAGTTTATTTCATCTTACAGCTTACAGTCCATTGTTGAAAGCAGTCAGGACAAGAACCCAAACAGGAACCTGGAGCAGAAACTACTAAATGAGGACTGCTGCTTTCTAGCTTGCTGCCAGGGTCATATTCAGTTACCTTTCTTGTATAGTCCAGGTCCACTGATCCAGGGATGACACTCCTCACCGTAGGATGGGGTCCTCCTGCATCAATCAGGAATCAGGAAAATGTCCCGAAGTCTTGCCTACAGGCCAATGTGACAGGGATAATTTATCAGTTGAGGGTCCCTCTTCCCCAGTATGACAAGTTGGTAAACTAGATTCTCCATCACAACAGTTCATCATTATGCTTCCATGCTCAGAATTTAGGTCTTCCCCGACCTCAGCATACTCCCAGATGGGAGTGGAATGATATGTGGAAATGGGACAAACATTTTGCTAGAGTGGCAACCTTCCTGCCCACCTCCATCTACTCTTTAGAACCCACACCTGTTTACCAATATTTTGATATTTGATGTGAGGGCTTTTCCCTTCTAAAAGGCAAGTAATCGAATGAGGCCTGAATTATCTAGATTTTACACATTTTAGCATAAAATTAATTAGTCTGGAGGATTACGCAGCAGATAAACATACCGAGCAGCTAGACCTCCCTAATTGCGTGTTTACATTTTACAACCAGCTCCTTTCATTATCCCAAGAAGTTTCCTGTAGCATGACTTTTCCATTAAAGGGAAGAAGCCCACCAAATGATTTCATTTTTATGTCTGCAGAGCTCCTGATAAACTGACAGCGCCATTGAAGCTCTCCAAATACATTTGATTTTCATTAAATGGCTAATCTAAAACCAATCAACCAAGACATATAGAGAATGGCTGCACAGAATAAGAATGTGTAGCTCCTCTGGAAAACCCGTGAGAACAAATCCACGTAATTATTCAGACAGACGTTACCTAGCAGAGAGAATCTGACTTCAATGCCGTTGACACTAGCGCATGTGCTCCGTGGTGATGGACAGACTGCAAGCCTGGGTTTGTCAGACGCATGGTAACACTGGGAGGGTAGGTGTTGGTGTGCAGATTAAATTACTCGTTGCAAACAGCTTAAATATGGAAAGGAGTCAAGATTCAGGAAGTATGAATCCAGCCTTGTTGCCTGACAGAAACTATCTACAGCTGTGCTGATCTGAAGACAAAAACTTATCAGAACACATTAAAATCTCTTAAGGTGGTTAGTAAGAGGAAATGGAAGTGAGAAACAAGCCACGTTGGTGCTTTATTCATGTCAACAGAAGGGCTATGTGGACCCCATGATGGAAGATGATGTGGAGTGCCCCCATTGGATGCTGTGATTGTGTGTTGCTTTTATTAGTTGATGAATAAAGCCGCTTTGGCCTATGGCAGGGCAGAATGTTTGGCAGGAAAGCCAAACTGAAAATATAGGGAGAAAAAGGGCAGAATCAGAGGGACGCCAGCTAGGAGAAGCAGGCAGCTAGGGAAGCAGGATGTGAGGTAAGAAGCCACGAGCCTTGTGGTAAAACGTAAACTAATAGAAATGGCTTAAACATAAGAGCTAGCCAGAAATAAGCCTGAGCTATCAGCCAAACAATTATAATTAATATTGAGCCTCTGAGTGGTTAATTTTAAAGAGGCTGTGGGACCAGGTGGGATGAGAAACTTCCAGTTACAGTTTTCATTTGTAGTTTTAGTATATTTTGGTCAGTTTTACAAGTGGAAAAAAAGGTCCCTTTAACATGCAACTGAAACTCTCTTCACTGGGACCTGAACAATGAGGAATGGCCCCAACCCTCCAGCATGGTAGAAGCAAGCAAAACACTTTGCCTCCTGATCACTGTGGCAGCTGTGACTGTCCAGTGCTTCCAGCTGTGCCCTGTGCTGGTGTGGTTACCAGTATTCCTCAGCCAGCTCTCTATCTATGCTGAACACAGAGACACTTACTAGCTTTTAAAGTGGCCTAGCCATGAGCGAAATGTGCTTACAAAGTCAGCCCTATCTATCCCTTTCATGTCTGCGTTAAACAAACAGACATATTTATGGAGCACTGAGCTTCCCTGGGAGAAATCCTCAAGGAAGCAGGACCTCCCGGCCCCGACGTGAAGGAGGCCAAGGCCAAAAGGAAGCTATTTCCACCTCTGGCTGTTGAGCCATCACCATGCTGACACCCACACACCATCTTCATTGGCTTGTGGCTTGAGAGCCAGGCTTCTCTGCTCTCCTTGGCTATTTTCAGATGAAATAAAAATTTAAGAAAACCTCAGTGGAACAATTAACTCTCAAATATATGAGATGCTCTGGGAAAGTGGGGCTTTATAAACAAGCCTTTTCCCGCACAGGTCACACTCCCCGTCTCAGCAGATCAACTGAAATGGATTTTCTGCCGCTGGCACTGGAAGGAATTATTTATGTTCTGAAAAGAAGCTAATGTGTGTTATAAATAAATCCTGAATGTACTTACCTCTCTATTTCTGGTAGTCTGTGCACCTTGTAGGATGGAGCTCCAGAGAGCCTTGACTGGCCCAGGCAGCCAGATCTGGGTGGACTGCTCTGAAGAGGTTATCTGTATCACCTCAGATGCTCTTGTCTGGAACACATGAGCTCCGAAATCTAGTCTCTGAATGGCTAAGAAAAAAAAATCAAAATATAGGGGGTGGAGCCAAAACTCAGCAGTTAAGAACACTCGCTGCTCTTGCAAGAAGACTTGGGTTCAGTTCCCAGCATTCACACAGTGGCTCACAACCACCTTTAACTCCAGTTCACAGGGATCTTACGCCTTCTTTTGACTTTCTTTGGCACCTGTACCCTCATGGTGCACACAAGCATGTACATACTTAAGATATAAGCTAAATGAATATTTTTAACTCCACTTTGAGAAAGTGAAGCATGGGTGGCTTTACTGCCTGGTTTTGTGTATCAACTCGACACAAGCTAGAGTCATCAGAGAGGAAGCAGCCTCAGTTGAGGGAATGCCTCCATGAGATGCTACTTGTAAGGCATTTCAATTAGTGATCAGTGTGGGAGGGCCCAGCCCATGGTGGGTGGTGCCGTTCCTGGGCTGGAAGTCCTGGATTCCATAAGAAAGCAGGCTGAGCAAGCCATGAGTAGCAAACCAGTAAAGAGCTTCCCTCCATGGCCTCAGCATCAGCTCCTGCTTCCAGGAGCCTGCCCTGTTTCATTTTCCATCATGACTTTCTTCAGTAATGGAAGTGCCCTGTTTCATTTTCCATCATGACTTTCTTCAGTAATGGAAGTGTACACCAAATAGACCCTTTTCTTCTCAACTTGCTTTTCGGTCATGTTGTTTCATAGCAGCGATAGAAGCCCCGAGACTGTGACATACACCTGTTATCCTAGCACTTGTGTGGCTAAGTCAGGGAAATCAAGAGTTCAAAGTCAGAAGCTGGAGCAATGGCTCCGTGGTTAAGAGTACTGCCCGTGCTTCCAGAGAACATGAGTTCAATTCCCAGCACCCACATGCTGCCTGACTACTGTGTGTAACTCCTATTCCAGGGAATCTTGTGCCCTCTTCTGGCCTTCATATGTGCACCAGACATGCATGTGGTATACAGCTACACAGACAGGCAAAACACTAATACACATACAAATGAACTATTTCTTAAAGCGTTCAAGGACAATCTGAGCTATATACAAAAAGACCTAACCACAATAAAGCAAAATGGAAAAGACAAAGTCTAGATTTTTGTCTTCTCTTTGTTTAAAAAAAAAAAAAGATGTTTGGTTACATTGGATCCATACCCTCTTTTGTAACCAGTATCTGACTCAAGTGGTGGCTGCCAGTCCAGATAGCCCTGAGCCTCTGCACAAACACAGTCCTTACCACTCCAGATTGTCTTTCTGTGTCAGTAGCCCAGGATCAGTTGCCTTAACACTCATGGGACTCATGAATGAAAAAGGGACATATATTAGTTATTACCTTTTAAATAAATCTAGTGAAAGAAAAAAGGAAACTATATGGCATGGTAATGCATTCCTTTAGTTCAGTACTCAGGGGACAGAGGCAGGCAGACCTCTGTGAGTTTGAGGCTAGCCTGGTCTACAGAGTAAATTCTAGGACATCATGGGCTGCTACATGGAGAAAGCCTGTCTTGAACAAACAAACAAACAAAAAACAAAAACACATGATCATCTCAAAGAAAATCGTAAAGGGCCATTTATCCTAGTCAGCAGTCTCCTTTAAATCCTCCCATCTTGTTCAGTTACCCAAATACAGCATGGAACTTGAGAAGCAAACACGTGGCCCCACTGGCTCAACCCACCCTGATGGCATCAGCAAGACTGTGAAAATAGCTTTTGCTGCATAGTAAGCTGGGCCCAACACTACTGGCTTAAGAAACAAAACTTTACCACTTCTCCTGATTGTTATTTATTTTGGCTTTTCTGGCCCAGATCTTGCTAGTTTCTGCTGGACAATCATATGCCCTGATTTGACTGTTGCCTTGTCCTAGTAGGTGGAGGCCAGAGGTCAGCTCTCACAGTGTCACACATTCTCCAGCCAACAACCTTGGCTCATCCGTGTGCCATCTTTAAGACTCCACGAAAAGACAAGAACTTCTCTACTCTCTGCTTTTGTTACTTTCTGCAAAGTTTGGAACAAGTCTTTCATTTGACCACCAAGGTTTCTTAGAGTACCTGATTGGAACTTTTTTATAGCAGAAAACTGAAAGATGAAATGTTAAAAAAAAAAAACAAAAAAACAGATAATGAGCTGTGACTAGTGGTGCACACCTTTAGCCCCAGCACCCAGAAAGCAGAGTCAGATGGAGATCCTTGAGTTTGAAGCTAGCCTGGTCTATATATGGAGTCTAGGCCAATCATGGCTACATAGTCAGACCCTATCTCAAAAATTTTAACTGTTAAGAAAGTATAGCACAGTCTATGCTTTATATAGGATTTCCCCAAAGCAGAGTATAAGATCAGGATTTGAAAGAAGATTCCAGAAAGCACCTACAGGGACATAGGGCAGTGGAAGAAAACAGAGGCAATTGTGTTAGTGAGCAGGATGCCACTATGAAACTAGGAGATATGGAGGTTACTGAGGATAGAACCTAAAGAGTTTTATACTAGACAAGTGCTCTACCATTGGGCTGTAACCATCAGCCCTCTCTCAAAGTATTTTAAAGAATTAGAAGTGTCTTCCATCCAGAGTGCTTAGAATAATGGCCGGCATACACTGTGTGTTAGTTGATACCGTTGCTCACATATTGTTATACTGTGGAGTCAAAACCCACCAGAGTGCCTGGAGAGTTGGCTCACAGGTTGGGAGTGCTTGCTGCTCTTTCAGAAGACAGGGGTTCATATGCACGAGCCCACATTTGCTGTGGGACAACCCTTTTGTATGCTGTATGTTTATTACCACTGGTTAATAAAGAAGCTTCTTTGGCTTATAGCAAGGCAGGATGTAGCCAGGTGGGAAATGCAAGCAGAGATACAGAGAGAAGAAGGGTGGAGGGAAGGGAGATGCCAGTAAGCTGCCGGAGCAACAAGATATACTAGAGAACAAGTAACACCACATGATGCCAAGCTCAAAATATAAATTAATAAAAATGGAGTAATTTAAGTTGTAAGAGCTAGTTAGTAATAAACCTGAGCAACAGGCCAAATGGTTTGTAGTTGTTATTAAGCCTCTGGGTGATTATTTTAAAAGCACTTGCATACTGGACAGTACAGAGAAACCTCTGATTACACATATTGTTGTTCATAATCAGTTACAACCCCAGTCTCAAAAGATCTAATGCCCTCTTCTATATTCTATGGACTCCTCTAGACACACACAAGCATCACATAAATTTAAATACTTTTTAAATTACAAAGCAAACAAACAAACAGAAAAACCTTCCAGAGCCTGCTCACATAGAACAGTTTTGGGATCCAGAAAAGCATTTCAATAGCCAAGAGGAAAAAGAATCCAGAGCCTTTGTTTTCTAAGCTGGAAGAATTAAATGATTAAGTACAGAAGATAAGACCATCATCATAAATAAGTTTTTACAGTAGTGAGGAATAAATCATGAGCATAAATAAGTAATCGAGGGAGAAGCCCAAGGCTGGGAGAAGACCATGAAATGAATTTGGGCACAAATCATTACGTCAGCACTCAGTCCTGAAACCAGGCAGCTCAATAAGGCCAACACCGGGACAGAGGGCTATAGCATATACGGTGCCTCATTGGACAGCCAGAGCCATGAATGGCCTCTAGATACTCCTGCATTCATTTGGGCTTCTGTAAATTTGTTTAAGTCTGCAAAGAACTTGGAGCCAGCCCAAGGATTGGGAGCACGATAGACTATGAGGGGCGCTGGCTTTCAAGTCGCATTTGGGGAGTTCCACTGCCTGAAGCTCTCTTCTCTGTTAGCTCTAAACATTCTTGGCTCCTCACCAGTCTTTTTGAGGTGAGTAACTGTGAGCCTCGCCTGGCTCATCGGTCCTTGTCGCTTAAAAAATTACTTATCATGAAAACTTAATGAGCAGAGTACATATGCCAAGGTCTGTGCTGGGTTCCCGTTCTGTGTGATTGCTGTCACTGCAGACCCACCTTGTTAATGGGAAACATGGGGCTCAGCCACTCAAAGCAGGGAGATAGTACAGCTCTGAGTGAACCACAGAAATACACACTCACACAGTGACCTCTTCACTGACCCTTCATCCCTACCCTTAACTGTACTGTGTGTTGGGTACACATACCTGATCTTCCCACTGATATAATTACTTATGTGGAGTCCTTGCTATTCTTTAATTAATTAATTATTTTTTGAGACAGAGTTTCTCTGTATAGCCCTGACTGTCCTGGAACTTGCTCTGTAGACCAGGCTGGGCTTCAATTCTGCCTCTGTGCACCACCACTGCCTGGCTTAGTTAATTTCTAATGCTAGAACCTGAACCCAGGGCCTTGCACATGGTAGGCAAGCACTCTGTCATTGAGCTACATCGCCAACTCTTAATACACTTTTGAGACTGCATCTCACTGTGTAGTCTATTCTGGTCTTCAACCCTCCCAGCCTCCTTGACGCTAGGGTTACAGGTGAGTGTTATCATCTCAGCTCTCAAAGTTCTTAATTATGACACACTCCAGGGGAAAATTTCATTTGATCTAGAATCTTTCCACAAGACTATTTATTTCTTATCTGCTTTCATGGAACCCTGGCTTGAACCATGCTAATGAAAAACAATCTTTCTGATGGGCAGCTGCAGTGATTCTAATGAAATGTCCCCCATAGGCTTTGTACTGTTTCCAGTTGGTGATGTTTAGAGAGGCTAAGAAACCCTAGGATGTGTGGCTTTGCTAGAGAAAGGACGTCACAGGGATGGCCAGTGAGAGTTTTATAACCTCACCTCACCTGCACTTCACTTTCCCTGCTTTCCACCTGTGGATGCAGAGTGACTTCTCAGCTTCCTGTTAAGGCCACATGCTGCCCTGCTTCCTCCTCTGCTGTGGTCTTTCTCTCCTTCTAGAACAAATCAACATAAACTGTGTCTTCTACAAGCTGCTTTGTTTAGGGTATTTTATCACACCAACAGAAAAGTAACTAACACACAGCTTTCCTAGTTTTGAGTTATATTTTATTCTTAACCACTATCTTAGTTGCTTTCCTACTGATCTGCTAAGACACCATGACCAAGGCAACTTATAGGAGGAAGAA
>JAQHUG010000381.1:550187-570273 GCA_028555095.1 Dicrostonyx torquatus | reverse complement strand
GAGACAGAGAGAGAACTATGGGAATCATTGTCTTTTTAAATCTCAAAGCCTCCAGTGACACACATCCTCATTCTTCCCGAACAGTTTCACTAACTGTAGACCAAGCATCCAAGCCTCTGGGGGCTGTTCTCATCCAAACTACCACACAGTCACCTTCCAGTCATCCCCTTGTGTGCTCAGAATGATTCCACACTCACGTGACAGTGCTTCAAGCATGGGAAGACAGTAGTCTGTCCTTCCCAAAGTCTTTTCTCCTCCACTTCAGAATTTGGAAGTTTAAAGAGGGGGACCAGGTCAGCAGAGATATGCGTTTCACAACACAGCTAGAGTCTCCTCCCACCCCACCTTCCTTCTATAAAGATCATTCTGGCGGCCCTGCCTGCTGCCCAGAACACCAATTCTGCCCACTACAAATGGTCTCTAAGATGCCATGAAAATGCTGCAAACCATAAAGTCTTCTTTATTTATAATGGAAATGATGCAATCCGGTTTGCTTTGAAGGTTAAATGAGGCAGCATGGGTAAATTGCTTAGCACACACCACTTGTTAAATACAGACATATTCTTCTGTGCTCTCCAAAGACACAGCTGTATTTTATCTCTACCTGTTTATAAGTAGTTCTGACTTTAATCATAGAAGTCAAAGGTGCAGAAGTACACCAAGCTACAAGTGTAAAATAAGAATTTGGATCTAGCACACATAAAATAAATACATAAATATAAGGCAATTTTTAAAAAGATCTGCATATGAAGACGCACTCTACAGGTAGGGACAAGTGAGGGAAGAACCCTGAGGACAAAGCTACTTTGCTCCACCCTTTAGAATTAATACAGTCTCTGTTTAAGGCTGACATGGTCTATGCAAAATTGTTTGGGTGAGTGAATTAACTTAGAGTTCTCCAGAGAAACTGAACCGATAAAGCATGATGGATAACAGAAATTATAGATAGATAGATAGATAGATAGATAGATAGATAGATAGATAGATATAGATAGATAGATTATGGAGAGAAAAATGATAGACAGATGGACAGACAGATTGATTGACAGATAGACATGCAGGAATTATTGGCAATGAGAAGCCTCCTGACCAGCCATCTGTAATACAGAGACCCAGGAAAGCCAGTGGTATAGATCCTTGATGTGCCACCTATGAGATACTGTGGTTATGTCTATAAGGGTATATCCATCCAGAGAGGGCTTGCCCTGAATGTGGATGAGGCCATCCTATGGACTAGGCACCCAGACTTAATAAACAGGAGAAAGTCAGCTGAAACCTAGAGTACCCCTTTTTTTCCTACTGGCTCACCACAATGTGAGTTGCTCTACCCTTCCCTCCTTCCCCACCATGATGGAATCAACATTCTGAAACCTTGAGCTAAACAGACGCTTCCTTTCTCAAGTTGTTTCGGTCATGTATTTGGTCAGAACAGTGAGTTCAAGTCTAAAGACCTGAGAACCAAAGGACCCAGTCTGAACACAGAAGATGATGAGAGGAGGTGGAAGAAGAGGAGAGAGGAGAGACCCGTCATAACAAAAGCCCTCATCTCCTAGGGTTGCTTTGGGAAGATAGTAACTAACTTTACAGACTCCCTCAGTACAGAACACTTAGAGAGGAGCCCTGTGCCAGTGTGTGTCTAAAGATACTCAGTATTAGTTGGTTTAAAAATAAACTAGAAATGTATCTTTACATTCTAAAGAAACTGCCATTTAAGGCTTATAGCAAACCCTCTGTCTCTTCTCTTCTCCTCCTCCCTCTCTACCTCTTCTCACCATTATCCAGCCCTCATCACCGTCACCATGGCAGCCATCATCATCACAGACACATCCATTCAAGCATCCCAAAGAACTTCTTTCCTGTCTGCTCTGACTGAAAACAACTCTTTGAACTTCATTTTCTTTGGCACATTATGAAGAGTTTGGAAAACTTAATTATTTAATTATGCCTCATTGTGTAAGTACTTTACCAAATCAGATTCTTACCCTTCTACAAGGGTTCATTTACATCTTTTCTGGACCCTTAAAAATAGTAATTTTATACCAATGAGGTATAAAATTCACTACCAACCAGGGAGATTATTTGCTCAGTTCACAAAGGAGGAGAAAGGAACAAGGATGAAAATGAAAAGGGGAAACAAAAGAAAGGGGGGAATTTTTAGACACTGCTTTTGATAGATGATAATTGTTATTGTTGAGGCTATTCATCAAAGCCCTTCTCAAGGCACCTATTATGTAAATTATTCTTAATTTTTGTGAGGACAAACAAGTTTCCTAATTTTTTTAAATGTGAACTTAAAAAGGTATTAAGACTACAGTCTCAGAAATTCTAGAACTAGAACCAGAAAAGACTTTTTTTCAACCTTCAGTTAATGAACACAGAAAAGAGCATTTTCTGTCTATGGAAAAACCGAGTTCTTCACCTCCACTCCTCCAGAATCTGAAATTTAGACCCTTCTGGTCAACTCAATGGTCCCCATTTATCCTCCCTTAGGACACTCACAGAGAAGGGATTTCTTTAAAAATGAATGTGATTGGTGTGAAGTGGTCAGATTTCTCTCTTATAGATAGCAAATGACCAGAGACCTCCCATTCCCATATTGCGGTTGACTAGAACATGACCGACGCTCTCAGCTAGGTAAAGCCCATCCTACTGTGCATCCAGCCTGGGAGTTTACACAACACATTCACTTGGACTGTATTAAGCATTCAAGGCAAGTTGCAGCTTCCATTCCTTGGTTTGGAGTTTTTATTTTTTAATAAGAGTTTTGACTTTGAATAGTTTTGTTCTTTGGTTTTGGCTGTTTATTTGTTTGGGGTTTTTTTTTGTCTTTCTATTTTATATGTATCTGTGACTTGTTTTTCTTTTTCCATTTCTATTAATTCTTCGGGAATTTCATATCATGTACCCCAATCGCACTCATGTCCCAGTCCTTCTGTATCTGCCCCTCAGTCTTGCAGTGTTCCCCAAAGGAAGACTACAAAAGAATAAAAATAATTAAAAAATAATTAAAAGAAAAAGAAAACACTTCACTCCTCCATCTTTCCCACCTCTCCATTGCCTCTTCATCCATCTTAGTGGCATGGGGAGCTGCTGTGTACCATGCAGTAAACCCTTTTGTCCAAACAGCTGTACTTGCAAATGTTCATTGTGTAATGAGTTGTTGGGCAGTTCAAGGTCTCTGGCTTTGGTACACCATCAGTACTGGCCCCGCCAACATTCCTCTCTGATATTCTGCTGTTCACCCCAGTCATGAAGGTCCTGCAGCTACAGTTCCGCAGGATCCATCCCTTCACACATTCCAGCAGGTCATAGATGAGGTAAATGTTGTGGTGTGTGCCAGCTCCAAGCCCTGGATGTGTGTGCCTGGGTGGCAGCTGAGTTGTTCAATCAAGGCCATTGAGACCACTCCTCTCAGGCTCTCAGGACCCTGGGTGAGGAATGGGGCAACCTTTCCTAAGTGTGAGGGGTCAGCTCTTTTATTAGGTGCCGAACCAACTTTCCAGTGCTGGGGTCATCAGAGTCTGTCATTCTAGGGCTGGGGAGATTCAGGGTCAGCTCTCCTGTGAGTGGTATGGTGTGAGGGTCACTCCCAGCCAGTGAGGAGTGGGACAGTGCTCATACTTCATGTGGTTCAACACATGGTTTGCATGATCCCCTGTGTAAATATGGACAATGGGATACTCACACAGGCCCCAGCTGTTGAAGGGCCAAAGACCCTCATGTGGTCACTGGTAGCAGCTTGGGACTAGGTGTTACCATGGCTCCAGGTGGCAGCTCAGGCCTCTCAGATCTGGATGACCCCAGCAGCAGCATGGTCCCCAGGCTCCAACCTGGCCCCATGTGGTGGTTGAAACTCCAGACAGTCTCAGCCCCCAAAGGCAACAGACGTTACAACCTTCAACACAGGCTCTGGTCACAGCAGGATCACAAACATAGAAAAGACCCCCAGCCACAGGTTGGGTCCAGGCATCAACCACCCTGATCTGCATGGTCCAGTCAGCAATGTGACCCTTGGACACCAAGATGGCCTCAAGTGTCAGCCAGATCCCAGGTTTCTAGATGCCCTGCCTTGGGTGTAACCAGACATTGAAAGGACCCTAGATGTGGTGGGGCTACAGACACAGATATGACCCTCGTCAGCAGTTTGGGCCCAGGCAATATCATGGCTCCAGGTGGAGACCCAAGATCAGGGGTTCTTGTGGCCTTTGGTGGCAACATGGGCCATAGATATCACCACAGAGCCAGGATGTAGTAGAACCATGGATCCAGAAATGGTCCTTGGTAGCATCCTAGACCTGAATGTCACCATGGCCACAGATGGCTGCACAGACCAATCAGAATAGCATTGCCCCCGCTGCAAGGTAGCTCTCAAACAATAGCATGACCCCAGGTGGAGTCCAAAATCTCAATCATCTCTCTGGCCTTCAATGGTACCAGGAGCCAGGGATATCAATACAGTAATGGCTGCAGCAGGACCAGGGACCCAGACATGGCTCCAGGCTGCAGCTCAGGACCAGATGCCACCATGGCCCCTGGTTGCTCATTGCAGTACTCAGATCTGCATGGCCACAGTGGCTGTATGACCTTCAGACACCAACAATGTCTCAGGCTTTGGTCCAAACCCCAATTCCTACACTGCTTTAGATGGTAACAGTTCTTAAGTCTATTAGTGGACTAGTCCTGTCCTTATGGGTGAGAAAAATGGAAGAGAAGAGAGACTCCAGTTTCCAAGAGCCATGCTAGGAAAAAGAGGAATCAGCTATGTGCTTGGGTTCTGTTGCCTCTCCCCTTCTTGCTCAGAAAAACTCTCTGACATAGTAGGAACAAGTGCCTCTGAGGCAGGCCTGGTGAATCATGCCTGTAATCTCTGCATTCTGGAAGCTGAAGCAGGAAGATTGCAAGCTGGGACCAGCCTGGTCTGCGTGGGATATTCCACTCACCCTTCACTACATAGTGAAGTCCTCCCACAAACCAACAAACACATAATAAATAACACTCACCTCACACTCTACATTCAGAAGTGTTTCCTCTACCTCATACCCTCAGCATCTAGTACAGCATGGTATACAGGGACCATGGTTGTCTCAGACAACAAAACCATGAGCACTGATAGTGTGGCTGCATCCAACCAGGACCTAAAAAAACAGAGATTATGACGGGACTCCAAAGCCCCTTTGTTTCTTGTTAAAATCTTGTTTCCCGTCATCTGGCTGTTTCTCAAGGATGCTGGCCAACAGGTGGAGCCTTCTCCAGTCACCAATCTGCCCACATTGTATAAGTGTGCTCCCGCCTGTGACAGAAGGAAAACCAAGCCCACTGTAGGAGAAATAAGCAGCAGGCTTCTTGCTGCCACCCTCTAGCTTTGCACTTAATTCCACAGATAGCGTCACCAAAAAAACAGTCTACAGGTAAGTAAGTGAAAAAGCAAATGTTTCAGTGGTGCTTCTGGGATTAAGTGGCAGGATGGGAGCCCTGGGTAGGAACAGAAGAACACGGTCTCCGTATCTACCTCTTTGTGCTTGCACACATTCAATTCCTCTGTCCTTCTTCCTATGGTGCCTGAATAGATTCTAATAACCGATCTAACAAGCAGGTGGAGTGTGTGTGTTTATTCATATTCCCTGCCAGGTACGAGTAGCTCCAACTTAATTTATAATCATCCTTCATCCATTGAGAGACTCTGCATCATAAGGTGTCATTAATTCAACTGCTCTGTGGTATAGATTCACTTTATCAGGGATAATAGAGACAGCCTCTTAGAGAAGATTCACTGCGGAGGACCTTTCCAAGTGAAGTGATGATCGGGCACAGTGTCATGAGATGGCATCAGATAATGGGCCATCAGCACAACATAATTATGCTTTATGGATTTTAAAATGAGTGGCTTCCCTGAAGTCTGACATTAGTCGGTTTCCAAGGTGTTTGATTGTGCGAAGGCCGGGTGGTTTGCTACTGTTTGCCCTAAGGCATAAAAGGTGGACCAGATCAGAGAATGCTAGAAAAGCTGAGAAAGAAGGAAGCAGTTCAGGGGCTGGGACGCGCAGGTTATCCGACCTGCCTCCGCCACTGGTGCCCATTGAGCTGCACCTGACTGCTGTGGAAGAGGCAAACATCATGGCACTTGATCCAAGTGTTGTATGGGGATTCAGTTGAGAACTGCAGGAGGAGAGGAAGAGGTCTAAGGGAAGGGGTGAGCTGGAACAAGAGAGGGTAATAGAATACCTGCAACGTGAAAACCCAAGGAGGGGCTCAGTGGTTAAGAGCACGGGCTACTTTGCACTCACAGGGCCTCTCGCAAACACCTGTAACTCTGTTTCCAGGGGTTCTGATGCCTTTCTTCTGGATCCCTCCAGCACCAGTCATACATGTGGTACACACACTTATATGCAGACAAAACACTCATAGAAAGCAGGAGAGAATATTTGAGGGAGGAGACCAGAAAAAGGGAGAGGAGTGATGGGAATGACAGTGAGGAGGAGGGTAAACTATAAGAACAAACTATAATGATACAGATATATGAAAATGTAACAATGAAACCTATTAATTTGCATGCTAGACAAAAAACATCACTAAGAAAAATTATATGTGGTGCATAAAATGTAACCAGCAAATATCAAAAGTTACCTTTCATTATTTTAAAAGGAAAATCTTTGCACAATGATTTTACATAAGAAACTTTTCATGCTATCTTTCTGTGAGTCTCTCTCTCTCACTCTCTCTCTCTCTCTCTCTCTCTCTCTCTCTTGTCATCTCTCTTCCTCTTCTCCATTCCTTACACATTCTAGGAAAGCACTTGACCACTGAATAGCATCACCAGCTCCTGTCAGGCACTCAGTGGGGAAACCACTCATCCTCTTGGAGGATCAAAAGAAAATATTCTTCAAAACATGTTTGTAACAGATTTTTAAGACTCAACTGGACAAGTGGAGAACCTACCTGTAAGAGTTGTATATGAACTGTCTATGTACCAAACCTCACTTTTGATGCCAGCTGGCCCTGCTCTTGTGTGTGTCTATACCCAGACACTTCCCGCTGCTCCTCTGGAGCTCTCTTCTCTCCCTGCTCTCTGATGAAGCACTTATGGCCTCCACACTCTGAGTCCTCAGCTGAAGAACACAAGCAATGGGAGACAGAAGACTGTACTAAAGCTCTGTGCCCTTCACCCAGAGTAATGTGCTTCTACTGGTCATACCCTTCCAGTTTCCACTCTTGCTTCCTCCCTTTCCCTTTTAGGACCTTGGGATGGTGTTTGAGAGCATTTGCCACTCTTACAGAAGACCTGGTTTCGATTTCCAACACCTATCTGGCAGCTTACAACCATCTGTAGCTCCAGTTGCAGGGGATCCGGTACCTTCTTCCAGATTCCATGGCATGTGGCATGCACTGGCGCACAGACACACAAGCAGGTAAAACGCCCATTCACATAATAAGTAATAATGAAAAACAAGATACATTTAAAGCATTATGATCTCGCAGAGAGTTTATTTTGGCTTATGGTTCCAGACGGGAAAGATTTCGTCATGGTGGGAGGCATATCACAGGCAGCAGGCATAGTCGCAGGAGCAGGAAGATGAGAGCTCACATTGACTGCACACAAAAAAGGGAGAGAATGAACTGGAAATGGAGCAAGACTATGAACTCTCAGAACCCACATCTAGGGACATATTTCCTCCACCAAGGCAGCATCTTCCCATAACCTCCATAAACAGTGCCACCAGCCAGGAACAAGTATTCAAATACAGAAGCCTACGGGAGATAATTCTCATTCAAACCCTGTGCCCCATCCGTAACTTTTCAGGCAACCCTTTCCTGAGTTAGTGTAATTATTTCTACTATCTATTACCCGTTTCTTTGTCATTTGTCAACAATGTCTAGTTATGTAATTATGATTCCTCTTTCCTTTTGATGTAGATTCCTATTATACTTTCCAGCATTATTTTGATTGAAAATGACAGAAACTCAATTCAAAAGATGTAATAAAAATGAATGTGATTTCTGGGCATATGTCCAGAATCTTGATGTCATTGGGCTCCCTCCCTCCCTTCCCTCTCTCTCATCTCTGCTTCTTTGGTATTATAATTTCACTCCATGGGTTAACCTAGATCATAGAAAAAATGGCCACCAACTCTAATGGTGTACATTAAGTGAACAAAAACTACTTCTATATAATGGCTATAATTGTGTCTCTTTCCTTCAGTTTCAGCAGGAGTTGTCACATGGCTCTAACTGTCCTGTTTGTTGGCAGTGCCAGAGGGGTGGGCCTTTGTTCATCCAATGTGATCAAATGCTGTGATCACACAGGCCATGGAAACTGCGAAGACATGGCTGAAAAGACATGGCTTCACAAAGAGTGGCTAGTCGGGAAAAGTAGAGCACATTAATTAGTTAATTATAACGTCATAAACTCATTTTATTATTTAATATCATTGTATTTGTATCTCCTCATTATATAAAAATAATAGGTTTTGTTTTCACATTCTCTCATTGTACTCCCTTTCCCTGTATGTCATGACACTTCTACCTTAGTTATGGTTTCTATTGCTGTGAAGAGGTACTATGGCCACTACAATTCTTATAAAGGACAACTTTAAATTAGGCCGCTTACATTTCAGAGGTTCAGTCTATTATAACTATGGTGAGACACGGCAGCATGCAGACAAACATGGTGCTGGAGAATGAGCTGAGTTCTACATCTTGTGCAGGCAACAGGAAGTGAACTGTCTCACAGGGCATGACTTGAGCACATATGAACCCTCCAAGCTGGCCTCCACGGTGACACATTTTCTCTAAAAAGGCCAGACCTCCTAATAGTGCCACTCCCTTTGGGGGCCACTTTCTATCAAACCACACAAATTCTCAAATAACTGCTTTCATATATTATATGTTTTTATGTTAAATTCCATATATCACATATGAGAGAAAATGTATTTGTCTAATGTCTGTTGTTTAACATAATGATCTCTAGTGCTATCCATTTTCCTACAAATGATATTTTTTTCTTCTTTGTAGCTAAATAAAATAGTACTGTGTATATGTGCCATATTTTTAATCTATTATTCTTCTGTTGACAGACACCTAGGCTGATTAAACAGCTTAATTACTGGGACCAACACGGCAATAAACTCAAGTGTCAAGTCTCTCAGTGGTGTACTGATGTGGAGTCCTTCCAGACCTCTGGTCAGCCGTGCTAGAGCTGGCTCCTGCAGTGGGTCTCTGGGGTTTTCTGAGGACACCAATGTCCACAGTAGCTGGACAATTTCTAACCTAGTAACAATATGTAAGAATTCCTCTTTCTCTACATCTTCACATCAAGATGGTGTAAGATACAATTTGACTGTAGAAAAACTTTTTCTTAATAAGTTTGGTCTCACCAAATGATCCCCAATTCCTTAAAAAAAATATGGTCCTTCAAAACCTGCTTGGAACCTGTGGTGGAAGGAAAATGAGCCCCAGTGGGAGTAGCACTGTTAGGAGGTCTGGCTTTGTTGGAGTAGATATGGTTTTATTGGTGGAAGTGTGTCACTCTGGAGGCAGGCTTTGAGGTCTCATATGCTCAAGCCATACCTAGTATTTCAGACTACTTACTGTTGACTGCAGGACCAAGATGTAGCTCCTCCTCCAAGCTCAGCTCTTTCTCCAAGACCATGTCTGCCTTTAAGCTGCCGTGTCCCACCATGATGATAATGAACTAAATCTCTGAAAATGTAAGCTACCCAATTAAATGTTTTCCTTTATAAGAGTTGCCATGGTCACAGTGTCTCTTCACATCAACAAATACCCTAAGGTAGATCCCATATCCTTCACCTCAGACTCTTCTGAGTAAAGCTGTCCCTCTCTCCTTCACAGAAAAGTTCAAGAGCAAAGCACAGAAAAACTACACACAAGGCAACTAGTGAATGGATGCACAGGAGAGCACACCCTACCCTTGCTGCAATGGTATTTTATCTTGGATCATACAGCTCACCCTAGTACCTGAGAGACTTCCTAGGACTAAGACTTAGAAACTTAGAATGAAAACACAGGTGACATCAGCTTCTAAGAAAAGTATGAAGCTTAGAAGACAAGAGTTAAGTGTGAAATGCAAACAATGGGAGGCTCGTCAAAGGTTAAGTCATGACACTTGGTCATATGAATTCCATACGGTCATAGGAACTTCCAGAGACCATGCACAACCCCTGCATTTGTCCAGGGATACAGTGGGATGGAAGTCAGACATGATTCCTTTCTTCCGAGGGCTTATGGAAAGATATTCGAACAAAAAGGAACAAAACAGTGATGCTTGAGTGCAAGGAAGTGGGCACTCAGGTAGTGTGGGAGTAAGTGCAAGTGTGGGGGCTTAGCATCTCAGAGGCATCTTAGGAGGTGGATGGAATCAGTATACAGAGTCTTTGTTATTTATAAAGAAGAGAGGCTTATTTAGTTCATGATGCTGAAGTCTAGAACATAGCCTGACATCTGAGGAGGACCTTCTTGCTACACATAACATTGTAAGGTGAGCCAGGAAAAGTGAGCTCACTATATGAGGACATTAGTGCTTTGGAGGAGCCGGTCTCATTCTATGATCTCATCTACTTCTAATTACCTCAAGGCCCTGCCTCCAAATACTGTCAAACTTTGATCTGAGGTTAAATTTCCAGAATAGGGAAACAGTGTTTGAGTCAGAACATGAAGGAGGAAGAAGGCTTCAGGCTTATGTACAAAGTCCTGGAAGAGGGAAAGAGAAGGGTATGTGAGGTAAAACTAAGAGGCCCATGTGCCTTCATGCACTCAGCAAGCATCTACAAGTCAATTATTGGGAGCCAGAAGTCTTTGAAGAGAGGATGGAAACTGATAAGAACACAAAAATTGTAGAGCATCATCCTCTAATAGAAGAGCAAATCGGGGCCAGGGGACCTCACAGCAGTAAGGGCACATGAGGCGCTTGCAGAGAACCCCCAGATAACTTGTCAGCACCAGCATCAGGCAGCTCACAATGGTCTGTGACTCCAGTGTTCCAGGTGATCTGATGGCCTCAGTGGCCTTCTGAAGCACTGTGTGCACATAGGTGCATTCAGGAACATACACGTAAACACTGAAAAGGTAAAATGAGAAAGATAAAATGCACAGAGAAAAGCAGGGGGTCCACACTAAGTCAGTGGCAGAGAGACCCAAACCAAGTGTTAAACGATGATGGGCAGCAGCATCTGTCGGAAGAAAGGGAAGAGCATCCTAAAGGAGGAAACAACAGGAGGAAAACTATGATGGACAGGGTGGTCTGGTTGAAGAAGAAAACAAGTTTGAAGAAGAGGAAGTGGCCATTATTTGGCTCCATAGGGAGAGAAGCAGTTTGAGATGAGATAGACTGGCTGAATAGCCCATTAACCAAGCCTGTACATCTACGGGGCTTGGATCACTGTGATGACTAATGGTCAAGGAAGACCAGGAAGGATATTACCCAACAGCCAAAACAAGAGATGACAGTAGCTTGACAAAGTTGGAAGTTGATAGTCGTGGGAAATAAAGAAAAGTGGAATAATCTGTAATGTTATCTCATGAGTAGTTCCAGCAGTATCACCAGGATGGGGTGAGGAGGATGGAAACTAACTGCTGAGTTTGGGTTCATCCTTGGCTGGAGTCCAGTGTGTAAAGTAAGAGGTGAGCTTGCCGTGGAAGCAGGGGAAAGAAGGGGGAGGTGTATAGAAGCTGAGCAATGAAGCTTCTTACAAGTTCCACTAAGGAACAATATTTTCACCAAGTGCAGTGGAATGACATCAGTGGCTTGAAGAGGTTGTTTTGCTGTCGATCATGCGTAATGGCATTTCAATAGCATTTTAATAAAGACAGCCTGAAGATCTGAGAGTAAAACAGTTCCACTGGTCAGCCTTACAGACCAGGTTATGGTAACACACAACTTTAATCTTAATAGCCACACTAGTTGCCATAGAAACCAGTTGGTACCTGCCTTTAATCACGGTGGTGCACGCCTTCAATCCCAGCCCTAGAGAGGATTATAACATGGGAAGAAACAACTATCAACACGCAGTCTCCTTCTGAGATTCCAGGAGGCAGGATCGCCATTTCAGACAGAAGTTGAGATAAGAGCCAGTGGCTGGCTGTTTTGCTTTTCAGATCTTCAGGCTGAACCCCAATTTCTGACCTTGAGTTTTTATTAATTGTGCTTCAATCATGTCCGCTATGCTGTCCCTGGTATTCGGGAGTCCATCCAAAAGGGCCAAAAATGGTAACAAAGGGGAAGCTGGAGAAGGTGCTGCAGTGCTGCCAGGAGCAAAGCAGGAGCAGCGATGCCTGCTGGAGTGCAGGTGAGGGAGGGGTGGTCCCTCCACAAGCTACGCACCATACCCTGCAGTGACTCTAGACTCCAGGTTCTATATCCTCAGGATGGGGCGTGAAGTGCACTTAGCTCTTTAGAACCTGTCAGAAGATTCTCGTGAGTCACATGGGGCTGATGGTGGAGGCAGGTCCTTTTCGTGTCTCCAACCCCAATCCAGACTTCAGCCTTCACACCTCTCCTCACTAGCAAACCCCTAGTGATTCCACCTTCCTGTCTAGAATGGATGCACTTACACTCCCAGGAAACATTCCCAGAAAAGGCTACACAGGCTTAGTACCGTTAATTTTAATTTTCAATTACTATATTTTTCCTTCACAATTACATTTGTCTTTGAGACACTGCATTAGTAAAACATCGTCCTCCCACTCTCAAAAGTCTAATTATCACAGCCATGTAATCTGTTAAGAGAGGAATCAAAGTGTTTGATTTTTTTTTTAGCACATGGTTTTCTAGGACAGAGTTTCCTAAATGTCCAGCATTTGCTAAATGAAGAAAAGTACAGAATCCGGAGAGATGGCTCAGAGATTTAAGATCCATGACTGCTCCTCTAGAGAACTTCAACTCCCAGCACCTCTATGGTGGCTAACACCCATAACTCTAGCTCCAACTCTGGGGGATTGAGAACCCTAGTCTGGCCTCCTCAGACACTGCACACACATGATACACAGACAGACAGACAGACAAAACACCCATACTTATAAAACAAAAATAAATTAATTTTTTAAAAAAATATATGATCATTGCATCTGGAGAACAGATGCCAGCAAATCAGCAGGGGGTGGGTGGTCTTCCGTCTTGTATCTTCCTTCCTCCATGCCACAGTGCCCAGCTGCAGCCAACATTTGGTCTACAGAATCTGTCTTCATGTCCAGCCCTGACACCACCACTGAGGCGGCTCGACTCCAGCTGCCAACTGCTTTGGTACCCTGTGCAGTACAGAGGTGACTGGCATGGTCAAATCTGCAGCTTGCTTCTGTCTTGTCTCCCCAGGTTGTAGTTAGTTCAAAGCTATGATGTATGATATAAAGGCTGGGTTTTAATCTCCCCACTGCAGCTCAGGTGGAAATGTAATTCTTTTGTGAGGTATTAAGAAGTACAAGTGAGACCCCAGGGTGGTGACTAGGCCATGAGGACTCTGTTTTATTAGTGGTGGAGCTACTTATTATTAGTGGATTAATGGGTTGTCTAGACAGAAAATTCTAGACTCTGGTGTGTGGCTCTGCCTCTCTCATGCAGCCCCTTTAGCCACATGTCAATGTGTACTGCCTTGGGACATCTTCGTTACTTGTGCCATCAAAGGACCTGTGGTTATATAGGTCATGGGCTTCAGGGGTGGGGATGACTACTATTATTCTGATAAGAAGACATCGTGTGAACCTGATTTTAAAGGCTTATTGTTAAGACCACAGAATAGTGCACTTCTTAGTCCTCATAGGCCAAGTTTCTTTTAGTGGAGACTGATGAACACACACCCTCATTTGGCCAATGGGCAGAGACTAAGAAGCTGTAGAGTGCTTAGCTCTAAACGGATGTCTCTATCACACACAGAGAGACAAAGACACACACATGCACACCCTACCAGTTCCCAGGGATATGGAAGAGGGCGCAGAAACAGTGTAACAGACAGAGACGGTAGATAACTACAGAGAAACAGCATTTTCCCAATACAACAGGGAAGCTGCACATGTAAATTCATAGCAGTTCTAACACCGTACACAAAATCAAGCCAGACAAAATTCCCAGCTTGGAGAGAGCAGAAATGGTTAAAAAAAAAAAATCCCACATCGAACTGGGAAGCTATTGTCAAGTAGAGCAGTTGGGAGGAGAATGTTTTCTTCAAGGATGCAGCCCCTAGAGCACAACTTATGACCTAGGAGATGGCCCTATAGTCATACACATATGCAATCAGGATAAAAAAAAAGTCGTGAGAAGATAGAGGAGAAAATGGAAAGCAAGAAATAGGCAGTGAACATAGCCAAAATATGCAACATGCATGGTATACAAACATGAAATTCTCAAGCAATTAAAAGAAAATTTCTTGGGGAAAGTTCTGATTGGTTGGTCATGTACTCTGGTGTGAACTGAGACACTGATTTCATTGTGCATGAGGAATCTACAATACAGGTCTAGAAGTCAGAACTTTGCAGTAGAAGAAAATACATTGTTTTTGTGTTCAAAGAACCTTGAGTTAAAGAGGGGTGAAAAGAAAGTCCTGTGGTTAAAACAAACAAACTTTGCTTCCAGGGTAGGGTTTGCTGGTTGGCTCCACCAGCCTGGGTTCCTGGCAGAGCCAGCTGGGCTCACCTTTCCTTAAATCTCCTCAGCCCCAAGCAGCTTTCTTTGAGTGCGATGCCTGGTAAATTACAGATGTTGGA
This sequence comes from Dicrostonyx torquatus, assembly GCA_028555095.1. Classification (NCBI taxonomy): domain Eukaryota; kingdom Metazoa; phylum Chordata; class Mammalia; order Rodentia; family Cricetidae; genus Dicrostonyx; species Dicrostonyx torquatus. The sequence continues at coordinate 555,567 of JAQHUG010000381.1, read as the reverse complement.
CTTGAAGCCACAGCAGGGTGAGGCTGTTAAATGGTGGATATTACTGAAGATTCTCTGATGGAACTATTTAATTTTGACATGCAATGTACATGGATAAAATATCTACATGCACATAATATTGTCCTGATTCTGAACAGACTCACCCAAGGGAGAAGAAATATCGGGGGGCTCTTACTGGCTCAAGAACCCTTAATTTACAGGAAGATTTCCCACTAAAGGCTTTGGCTATCGTTGCTGCCTAACTTGATCCTCAGAAAAAGAGATGGAATGGGCAGGAGGCTCCGTTCCCAGGGGGCCTTGCCGGCCAGTGCCTGTGAGCATAGCGTTAGACAGCACTGAAGCCTGCCAAGCCCCGGATTCCAACAGTCACAAGGCAAAGCAACAGAAAGCTGGATGCTTTGTATGTTAATGGATCCAAACCAAGTTGGATCACTATTTAGAAAAATGATTCGATTTTCCTTTGCTTTTCACTTTTTTTTCATTCAATCAGTGATCTAATTATGAGAAGAGCGAATGGTATTAAAACTGCACCAGGCACCAGAGTCTAAAGCTTGAGAGGGTAAATAGAATTATGCATTGTAATGAAAGCAAGCGGAGCGCCTTCCAGCCTCTGCTTCAATGCATTCAGCTATGCTTTTGGAGAGGCATAAACAATGCAAAAAAACCTGTAATTGCTGTGTCAGTCACAGCATCCATTCGGAATACCAAATAGGACTCTGAGCCGCCAGCTTCCTGGCCTTGAAGAGGGTACAGAGCCACACCGTCCTCTACTGGGAGTGGCTCAGGGGCATGTATCCCTGATACCCTCAGAATCCCTCCCTGACCAGGCTTCCAACACCACCCACAAACATGTCAGCAAGCGTAAAACACCCACCCAATCTCTTCCAAGATACAGAACTCAAAAAGGATGAGACTGTGAACAGGTTTTGTTTTTCTTTACTTCTTCCTATAGACCCTCAACCTCAAGCCCCATGGGTATCATCGACTCTAGGCTGCCCAACTGAAATGAAATATAAGGGGCCACATGAGTGTGATTCTGTGCTAGGGAGGCTGAGGCAAGAGATTCACACATTCATGAACAGCCTGGCCATACAACAAAACTCTGCCTCAACGAACCAAGTCCATGCTGTGTTACACAATGGTAGAATGCCTGATTGGTGTGAATAAGACCCAAATTCTGTTTCTAACACTGAAGGTTTGTTTTTTTAAAAGATGCAATGCAAGCCACATGTGTAACTTCAAGTTTTCAGATAAGGACATTAAAAATAATTGAAAATCACAAAACAAACAAGAGATGGGTGATATTGTGTGTGAGAGACCAGGTATCTTATATAATCACAGATATGCAAAAATATTATCATTTGATGTGTAGGTCATATAAAAGGCTATTAATAACTAGATACTGTGGAAGAAGCCTAGAATACCAACACTTTGGAGTCTGAGGCAAGAAGATTGAGAGTTTGAAGCTGGACTGGGCTACATACTTTCTGTCAAGCAAGCAAAAAAAAGAGTAACAGCAACAACAACAAAGTATTAGCAAAGTATTTGGCATCAAGAGGCTGGAGATGTGCTCAGTGGTTAAAAGCACTTCCTACTCTTCCACTGTTTAGTTTCCAGCACCCACAGTTGGGAGGCTCACAACCACCTCTATCTCCAGCTCTAGGAGATCTGAAGCCCTCTTCTGGCTCTTATTGGCACCACACTCATTTGCACAAATCCCACACAGATACACACATGCATAATTAAAAAATAAAATGAAATCTTAAAAAATTGGAATCAAGTGTGTATGCACAGGGTTCCCGGGTCTTGTGAACCTGAAACGATCGGAACACCATCTCCTTCCCAGAAGCTTTGGAGATGGAGGCAGGGAAGGGTAGGTCTTCATTATATAGAGGGATGACTAGGTCTTCATCATTAAGGGCCTGTGCTCCATGCACAACACAGGGAAGATTAGCCAGGCCTGGTGGCACAGGGCTGTAATCCCAGCTATGTGGGAGGCTGAGGCAGGATGTTCAGCAGTTCAGGTACTGTCTGGACTACTGATGAGTTCCTTGGACACATTGGTGAGATCTTCTGTCAAAACTAAAAGTGGAAAAAGAAAAAAAAGGTGGGGAGATTCGGAATTAGCCTAAGTGTTCATCCACAGATGAGCAGATAAAGAAAAGGTGGCATAACACACAATTACAATTTACTTGGTCACAAAGATGAATGAGACTATGTTATTTGAAAGAAAACAAATGTAGCTCTCAATGGACATTCCCTGGAAAAGCCATACCACACCAGTGATTCTGTCTACAGACTGACTGGAACTTCTGATTTCTGAGAGTCGGAATGTGAAAGATCAGGATTGAAATTTTTCTTGGGCTACATTCATTCCTTGCCATAGCCACATGTAACCCACCTCTGCATCTGAATATCACATAAGGAAAGTCCTCTTGTATACATTTGCTTTGAAAACTGTTCGTTTCCCAGCAACCTGAGAGCTCTGGATGTCATTGTATCTGAAGTCTGTAACAGACTGCACAGTTTTACTGTCACTTGCCTCTTCCTTGCATTTGCTAAGTGCATTGACTTAGAACTTTCTTTGTTTTGTTCCTATAAAATATCCATGTTGCTACTTGAATGGTAAAACCTGTCACTCAGGACAATGTGAGTCTGCATTTCCAGGTCCTGGTCACACATATTTAATTCAGCATAAATTAGTCTTTTTTTATCCCCTTTGGAGAGCTGGAGTTTTCGCTATTTTGTCACCCAGATGATGCACTCAACATGATGCACTTTTGCCAGGTATTATCCAGATCATCACTAGGGACCAGCATGAGCCCTCTGGCTTGATCTTCTGTGTTATCTCTTTGAATGGATGTTCATGAGTTCTTTCATGAGGCTATTATATGATGTAGTTGTATCCATCGGACATATTCTGAACTAGTTATTAAATATGCATTTACTTGCATCATAACATTTATCAGAAACTTTATTTGCCGTATTTCTGTTAATCATTCCCACCAACTCTGAATTGTACTTTCTTCCTTCCTATTATTGCAAACACATGCATCCACCTCCAAACAATGCACATAGCAACCAACCAATTAGTAACCTAAGACCCCCATCTGCATCCAGCTACATATAGCACACTCTTAATAATGGAATAATTTCTCTTCCCTAAAATAGTCCTTAATGATAAATAAGTTCTATTCAAATATGACAAATCAAAACCTTTCCAATGCATCATCACAATAGAGTAGGAGGAAATATTTATGAGGCCTAGAATGTGTTTTGGTACCTGTTCAAAAAAAGACAAACTAAGGAAGCCAGTGTGATGTCTCAACAGGTTAAGGAACTTGCTGCCAATCCTAAGGGCAGAAGTTCCATCCCCAGAGCACACATAAGGAAAGAGAACACAGATTCCTGTAAGTTGCCCTTTGACCTCTACATACATATTACAGAATCCATGTGCCCACATAGGTAAATAATAAATAACACAATTAATTAAATAAAATAGGCCAAACTGTGTTCCTTAAGTGAACTTTTATGGAGGATATTTCCGATATTATTCCTATGCACCATTGGGCAAGCATATGACTAAAATCAGATTCACTATGAGCAGGGATATGCCTAGTGAGCAAAGTCTTATCAAAGCTCATCAAACAAAATAGAGAATTACTTATGCTATGTCCCTTAGCAATCAAGTCATTTTTCTTTTGATCTCCATAAAACTAAGCACCAAATAGTGATACGGTGCCACACCAGCACAGCCTGGATGCTGAGACTGGCAGAGGGTGCCGGGATTGAGACACAGAGTCTTCTTTTCAGGTGAAAGAACAGCAACCTTTACCCTGAACTAAAGCCTTTTATACCTCTACTGCTTCTGTGGAAAACCACTGTCCAGAAAGGACACAAACATCCTTGTCAATTACAAGGAAGTTTAGCTGTTGGTCAGGGGGAGTGAGGGCAGCTAGATCACAACAACTCCCCCTGTTTTATTTTATAAAATAAATGGTGCCTGTCTTGTTACTTTGGGTGGAATTCCTTGCCTGTGGTTGGGAATAGCCCTTTAATATTCCCTGTCTTAGGTGGCATCCTGCCCCCAAAGTATTGCCTGTCCATGGCTACCCAGACACATAGCCCTAAACCAAGTATCCCCAGGACAGCACCAATGAGCCAGGCCAGTGCTGCAACCATCTAGCATGCACTAACTGGGTGGTAAAATTATTTCAAACCCCTCTATATGACAGTTGAGTTTCATAACAGTAGCAGAAGCATGTAATACAGTGCCACAAGTAACACACATAACATGATAAAAGCTAGAACATGTTAGCCATTGTAAAGTCCAATGATAGTCCACTTGCTCCTGAACCAGAGCCACTTGTTGGTTCAAGGTCAATATGCCCAATTGAATATGTCCATTAAGATCATTTTGAATGTCCAAAGCATTGCTGACTCTCTTAGCTAGCTGGTTGACAGTCTCAGCCATCTGCACAGTCTGGGAGAGAGCAACCCTGGCAGCAGTAGCTGTGGTGGCAGAGATGCAATAATGGCAATCACAGCTGTGGTGATTCCAAGGTCTCTCTTCTGCCGATCGTCTATGGTCCAGCACTAGTTGCCATATTTGCTGATAGTCCTGACAATGCTGTGGTGTCCCCCAGGCCAGGCATCAACTGGGCCAGAGAAACACGCCTTTTGCCGCAGCCACCTATCAAAGCTCTGCTCCAGCTGCCTTCTGGCCCCAGACACACTCTCTCTGGGTCCAAACTGCTGGATAGAATGGAGCAGAACTCAAGGAATCAGGGTCACTGCTCCTGCTCCAGAACCATTGTTTTGGGGAATTTGGGCATCATCAACCTGTCTGGCTACTTCCTGCTGACCAGGGGTGCTGCATTCTTGGGGGTATTTTACATCAACATTTCAGAAGGTCTTGGTGAATCAAACCACATAAATTTGCAATGAATCCACAGGTTCTCATCCTCTGTGGAGACAAAAGCAGAACCTCTTTCCAAAGCATCAAATCCTTAGGCCCATATTTTAAGGTCAAAATACCTTTCTTAGCAATTCCCAGAATCAAAGGTCTTTCTCCAGTCCAGAACACAAAAGACAACACAATAACATACATCTGTACAGATTCTATCTTTCTGAGGCCCTCAATTCACCCTCCTGTCTCCTCGTTATTACTTCCCTACTGGCCAGTCTTCTGGAGGGCATTCCCTCAGAGCATCTCTGGGGATGAAGAAACACATACTCCTTTTAACCTGACTTGGCTTGTTCCCAGTCTGGAACATTTAAACCCCCTCTCCTAATAAACCTGGGGCTACCTTGAGCCATTGTTTGTACAAAATCTTCGGCTGTCTTCCTTGTTACTTCTGTGCCTTGTTGCTTTAAGAGC
>JAQHUG010000381.1:497400-549292 GCA_028555095.1 Dicrostonyx torquatus | reverse complement strand
TGCAGGCAGGAAAGGAGTGGCTGTGGCTTGTCTCTTAAAGGGACAGAAATCATTACACCTGGTCCAGGTTCTGACCCTCAGTAACAGAGTGTAAATGGGATGCCCCAGGATTCAAAGTAGCCTTATTGGGAAGTCCAATAAAAATACACCATCCCTGGAAAGAAGGTTAGTGTCTCAAGCTTTCAAGACACACATAGGTGTGACTACAAAGTTTCTTGAGAACTTTTATGTTCCCATGATCACTCAGGATAATCCGGAGACAGCTGGAAGAAGTGGCCTTGGGTTGAGACTATATGTAGCACATATGTCTGTCCTCTCCAAAAGCAGCAAACTCTCTTATAAAGAATATTGTGTGAAGATTTGTAAACTATAGTACTTAAGTATATATATGAATGAAATACTTCTTAGTCAAAATTACATATACTGCTCTAAAACTAAAGCCCTGTTTTCTATTTACCACAATAGAGTTTTCCCTCTGAGGAGGAAAAGTTTAAAAGAAGGCTTTTGCTTTAGTCTTTGTGTAAATGGGGCAATTGAAACCTGATGATTAGGGTTGACCCAAACATCTCTGACTGGTGCATAGAAAATGTCTTATGTTGAATTTCTATCCTTCCTTTGTTGAAAAGCTATTACCTAAACAGTAGGAAAAAATTCCATTAGGAAGAATTATTCCTTCTTGGGACATTTCCTGCAAACTGCACAGCGATTGTGGAGCTTGCTTCCTGGCTAAGTACTTAAACCTGTTTGTTAAAGTTAGCCTACCTGCGGAGCGGTATTTTCATTATGCTTGTGACTTTCAACCCTCTGAAGTGGTTGAATGAACAAATAGCACTATAAAAAAAAGTGAGTTGGCAAAACTGACCGAAGCCTTCAGTGTCTTTAGTCAAAGACACTTCCATTAGTACCTTTAAACCTAAGACCCATCCCATTTGGAAAATATCAGTGATTTTATAACATAACTACTGGGCATCCTATGAAAATGACAAAGGGCCATACGAACCATCACTGCTAAAGAGAGATAGGGTAAAGTAGGATAAGAAATTTTTAGCCATGGTAACTAAAATTTCAGTATTGTTCCTGGAACAGGTAGAGCAATAGAGCAACAGCTGACACTGGTGATTTCTGTCCAGTGGAAAACATAGCACATCAAAGACTCCCTTCAGCATGGATGGAAAGGACCCAATCAGGTCCTCTTAGCCACCTCCTGTGATGAAAGCTTCAGGAAATAAATGGTTAGAGTTGTATTTCTCACCAAAGCTTGTGCCAACCCCTCTGAGGACACAACCACAAGAATTTCAGAAGAACTAGGTAGAACTAACTCATCTTCTGCCTGTTAACTGAGTCCTCAAGTTAACTAAACTTCAAACTCTGAAAACATTTCTGCTCTCGTTCTTTTAACTTTAGATCTTTTAAAAATTGGCTATCTTGAATTCACTTTTGTGTGGCTTCCCAAATTATAGGTGTCCTGGCTATCTTTATGTTATCTTGACACAGTAAAAGTCTTTTTAGAAGAGGGAACCTCAATGGAGAAAATGCCCCTATCAGATGGACTTATGGGCCAGCTGGTGTTACATTTTCTTGATTGATGATTGATGTGGGAAGGACCAGGTCATTACGGATAGTACCACCCTGGAGATGGTGGTCCTGAGTGTCATAAGAAAGCAGGCTGAGCAAGACATAAAGCAACATTTCTCTATGGTTTCTGCCTCAGTTCTTGCCTCCAGGTTCCTGTCTTGAGTTCCTGGATAATGGACTGCAAGCTGTAAGTTGAAATCAACCCCTTCTTCCTGAGTCGCTTTTGGTCCTTGTGTTTTATCACAGCAATGGAAGCCTAACTAAGACAGTAGGAGTAATGCTGATTTTGGTTTTAGAATAACTAGAGATGAGAAGCTTTCACTGGCTGCTTACTTCCTGTTTAAAAAAAATCCAATTTCTTTTTTGCTATTTTCATAAAAGAATTTTCTTCTGTTTCAATAAAATTTGGATTAAAAAACCCTACAATTTTTGATTGGAACAGACCTATTTTAAATCTTTCAAGAGGAACTTCTAATTGGGGAAAAGCTGTATTTTAGATACAGAGCTCTTAAATCCCAAGACAATAGAATTTCTTCCAACAATGAAAAAGAGAAGCCCATTGGCTCTGTCCAATAAAGCAGATTGTGGTGTTACCTTTGATACTGGGGATATTAATATACAATGAGCTTCTGGATATAATGGCCAATCTTTTGTAGCTGCCTTTACTTCCCATCACAGCCTAACCTGTCCCAATGACCTTGTAAATATGTTTCGATAGTCTACACCATGAAGCCTCTCTCCAAACCTATTGGCCACACAAACCCCAGTATATAGGACTCAAATTCCAGATGCACATGCTCCTGTCACGCCTGGAAGGCTCTTGGAAGCCCCATGGTCGTTATTTATCTCTCTCAGAGTAAATGTGACAATATTAGCTCTTGTTAGGAACACCCAAAGATTTGGTATTCTATCCCAATTTTATAAACACAACCAGTCTCAGTCTCACTAGTGGGTTTATCAAAGTTCGTCAAATATTAAAGCCAAAGATAACTTTTCTGTGGGCATAGAAACTGGATAAGGAATTTTAGGATGGAATTATTAAATAAAATAAAAGAAATACTTTATAAAGGATTCATGTTCAGACATCAGTCATAGAGAAAGAATGCTTTTTTGAAAAGGGAGAAAAATGAGGGCACTTGGAATATAAGAGACTGTAGGCTAAGACCTCATGATTCCCAAGTAAATGTGTCTATAAGAAATTCCATAGAGTAGCGAAGATCAGAAAAAGCAGTACACAATATTTATAGTGCGGATCTAATAAGCATTATTACAAAGTGATTCCTCGTATGTCTCATTTCTTCTTGTGATTAGAAAGTAGAAAATAAGAATTTTTTGCTCTCCAAAATTTATGGAAGTGCAATATATCCTAAATCCATTCCTCTAACACTAACTATATTTGGGACATGCAGAAAAGATGATTTTATTGGGAAGAAATTAAGTGTTATCTGGCTTTTTCTGTACTATGACTTCTCACTTTATAGAACAAATAAAATTGACCATAAATAACTACAGTAATCTGAACAGTAAAGATTAATATTTTCTAAATAGAAAATTAGTCAATCCACACAAGGTTGTGGCTACAGAACAAAATGATCAGAATAAAATGGAAATTTAATAACAAGCTATTTTAAATATTCAATAAAATAGACATGGAAGAGAAAAGTGTAGTCAGTTTTTCTTAAGAGGACAATGGTACTTACAGAGTATTTTTATCAAGATACTTGTATCCATCATCTGCTACTTTTATGCTATGCCATTTGCTATTTGTGTGTGTGTGTGTGTATAAAATGTGTGTTTATTTACATAATGTGTGTGTTGAGGCACATGCATGTGGCAGCAATTGAGAGTGTGCACATCAGAGGGCAGCTTTTCAGATTGGTTCTCTCTTTCAACTGTGGAATCTGAGAGTTGAACTCGGGTCTTTTACATTCTCTGCCCTCTCACTTTGTGCTCTGCTTTGTGCTTGTGGTTCAAAATGTGATCTCTCAGCTTCCTGTTCATGCTACCATGCCTCCCCTGCCATTACAAACTCTCTCTCTGGAACATAAAACAAGATAAACATTTCCTTCCATTAGTTACTGGTGGGGAACAATTCTGTATTCTGTCAATCATGTTTTAAATAAACGCTGATTGGCCAGGCACGAAGTATAGGCAGGAAAACCAGACAGGAAGTAGAGGTCGCACAAGGAGAACAGTAGAATTCTGGGAAGAAAGAAGCCCATTCCCACACTCCTGCACAGACCACCAAAGAGGCAGGATGTGTTCCTGCCCTGCTGGGAAAGGTACCGAGCCATGTGGCTAACATAGATAAGAACAATGGGTTAATATAAGTTATAAGAGCTGGTAAGAAACCTGAGTTAATGGGCCAATCAGTTTATAATCTTATGGAGACCTCTGTGTGATTTTCTTTGGGGATTTCTGGCTGTGGGGTACAAGGTGGGACAGAAACCCCGACAAGCAGGCCCTCATGTTACAAGTTACTTTGGCCATAGTGTTTTATCAAAGCCATAAATAAGTAACTATTACAGAAGTACAGTGATATATGTGTATGAAAATGTTTTAATAAAATCATTATTTCATATGGTAACTCAAACGTGTTGTTATTTGAAAAGAGGTTGTGGATATAACACAGGGATAGGGTGCTAGTCTATCACACATGAAGCTCTAATTCGATACCCACTGAGGGCATGAGAGAGCAGAAAGGGGGTGACATTTGTGTTGATGGCCTACTGGTCTAACACTCCCTTCATCATCTCTTGCTTCAGAAGGAAACACCTCTCAGCACTTTGCCATCCCTGTTAGTGTTAGACCAGACTGTTCCCTTCCTCTTTCCCCACCCTCTCAAGCCAGATTTTTTTTAACCCCCCTTGTAGATGTCCCACAAAGAGGCCCCACTGGGCAGCTAGCTAGGTTTCTAGGGATGAAATAAGTGTGGTTGTTTGGAGATGAAGAGAAAGACCAATCTTCTTCTTCCTCAAACAAGAGAAACCCTAGTTGGCTTGCCTCTTACTGGCTAGCAGCCTCCAGAGCAAACACCCTTCTGAAGGGTCTGAGGACACTGTGCATCTGCCCCTTTAGCCCCAAGGTCCCCAAGGCCATCTTCCCTCCCCTAACTAGTCTATTCCCACGTTCTCCTCCTTATATCCCACCCCCTGGGGATGGAGAGATATCTATTTTTCTGGTTCAAGGAAAATCATACCTCTTGAAGGCCTGGATCATTCTTTACCCTGTCCTCACTCCTCAGCATAACCTCTCCAGTCATCCCTTTAGTCTCAGCTTCTACTTTGTGGAACCCCACATAAATTCACCCCTTCTACCAATCACACAGCAGCATAATGGTCTTCTGCTTTCTGCTTCTGGCACTTCCTTTCTTCCCATGCCTTGGCTCTGCCCTTCCTACCATGAGTCAGAGCCCTGATTATGATTCTTATTCTAAACTGACTAGCCTCTTGGCTCCCCAGAGCCAACATTCCTTCCATACCTATTCTCTGAATGTCTCAAGGAGATCAAATCCTAAAGCCTCAGCAAGAATACAAGATGGAGGAACCTGTGCACTGCCTTGCCTTGTCACAGGAATAAATGTTTGGCATGTGATCCTTAGGACACCTTTCAGAAAAAATGCATGTCAGTCTACAGCTATGTTTTTTAAATATCAGTGATAGCAAGATACTACTTAGCTAATATCAAATGAGTGAATTTCCTGGTATACACCTTACAGCTCAATACATCTGAGAAAGAGAGAGAACTGAAATTACTTAGGTCTGTTAGAATAAGTATAGGGTCCCTGTCCTGGATAAGCAAGACAGCAAAGATAGCATTGAGTCTCTCAGTTGCATACACTTATCACACCTGTTGCTCATGCCTAACTGAGAAGGTTCCCAGAAACCTCCCTCAGGCATGTGAAACTTAGGAAGCTGACCAGAGGAAGTTTAGCCTACTTAAATATTCAGCATCCAGCTTCTCTTCCTTTAGACTAAATTCACTGTAGTGTCTACAAACGGAAACTTATATCTTTTAATTTGGTCCTTCTTTCTTGGTCACCTGTTCATGGGCCATGGGGGACTGGTAGATCACCCTCAACCCTCAGACTGTGGACATTGCAAAGAGCTCTGTTCCCCTTCTTTGTCAGCTGTGCAGGGCTTCCATCCTGAGTGTTCACAAAGCCTACTGTGACTCATTGCCGTTGTTCAGATCAACAGCCTACATCTCCCTTGCTCTTCTTTTAACCACTTGAACTTGTGTGGCTATATGTGACCCAAGTTGAAAATGTGACATGCTCTTCAACCCCACCTCATTGAAACAACAGCTTCCTCCATTGACTTATCTCCCCTAGAGAAATATCTAGTCTGTTTTAAAGAATGACGTCTCTTTATCATCTCAGGTTAAAGCTGAGATGGGCCACATGCCAAATGACAGAACTGTGTCCTGATCATTGAGCCAGAACCTGGCCCACTGGGTGAATATCACTACTTACCAAATGTGACTTGTTTCTGGGCTTGAGACAGTATCTTGGTTATAGCTGGTGTGGCACCTGCTGTCTACTTCAAGGTGGTCTTAAACTCTCAGCAAACTTCCTGTTTCTGCCTCTTGAGTACCTGGATCATAGGTGTGCACTGTCATGTCCCGGAGGGAACCCCATCTGTGACAGAGTCATTTCTTCAGAAAGGCTGTTGACTTGTTCCAGGTCACATAACCAGTGGCCTCCTTTCCTTTTCATTCTCAGTCACCATCTTTTCCTCTGTTCCAGGCTGCCTTTCGTTGTCAACAAAGATCTCTCACCTATGATTACGAAACTGAAATGGAGTTGAAAGGGTGAGTAAAATGTGATGCCCAGAAATCATCCCCCACTCTGGACAGCATGACTTTGTCTTACTCTACACTCTACTTGCCAAGGCCATGAAGACACTGTGGTGCTATACAATTTGATCCTCTGAGCCACAGGAGTAGGCTACACAGTCCAGTTTAGGAGAGAGCTCTGTCTTGGATGGCAGGTCAAAGGCAGCAAGAGAGGAAGCAACTTGTGTAGGGGAAGATGTCCAAACCTGAGCTGTGTGAATTTTCTATGTCTTAAGGACCTTACACCTCACCAGGCTGAACTTTTACGCATCCACGACCAATACCAACTTTGCAGCATTCAGAAAACTGACTCTGCAAATGTCCAGCTCATTCAAGTACGTTTTATGCTTTGGTTTGAAAAGTCCTATAGCTCTTCTTGCACCTTCCCTCCCTGGCTGTCCTGGGCTGCTTAACTGACCTGAAAGGGGCACACTCACATTTCACATGGTCCTTCAGTCCAGTGCAGCTTGCATTGTGACCTGCCGGTTCAGAGGACTCCTACACTTTGGAGACTAGCAGCCATCCATCCGTGCCTCCTGATTCTGTCAGGGAACTCAGGAAAAGTGATAGAAGCAGCCAGGAAAGGGCTGAGGAAAGTTTCCTATCATCTTTAAAATGGTGCCTACCTTGGGTTTCTCCCTTTAGCTTCTTTCATCCCTCACATTAGAGAAAAACTAAAATATAAAGAAGAAAGTATTTGTTCCAGGTCCATCATACTGTGCGGTACTCAGACAGCTGAGGTGGGAGAATTTTGGTCTTTGAGGCGAGCTTGGGCTATGTGACAAGACTGTTTCAAAATAAAACAACAAAAAGTCACTGGAACCATTGTGGGAGTCTCGGTTTTTCTCTTGTGTAAATGGGAGCAGAACCAATAATCCTACAAGATGATTTTGACAATTAAATGAAGTGGGCTAAGTGCCAGTCTGTAAAATCTGTGCACGGTGTGAATAAAGTTTAACTGTGCAGGAGAGATGCCAAGAACCAGCAGGAGTTCTGGGGGGGGCTCTGGTGGGAGCTGGAGCCATGTCTACATGTCCTTAGAGTTAGAGGCCAGCCCTACTAAGCCCTTGCTGGGGGACCAGGGAATGTCTACTCCTGCCTGCGTAGCATTCCCCAACATCTCTCCTTTGGGGCCCTCCCCACTTGGTGCTCAAGCTTTGAGTCTGGGGCCAGGGAATATTGTCAGCTGAGCTGTGTTTTGTGAGACCCTTTAGACATACATCTGTGCTTATAAATTTCCTTGGAGTTAAGCCGATTGATAACTGGCTTCAGTCATTGGAGATCAAGGATCCTTTCTAGCTGGATTAAGAAACAGTGGCATGTAGGGTGGGGCTAGGTCTTGGGTGTTAAGAGGTTTCCTTAGCTGAGCTGTCCTGGGTGCAGAGAGCTCCAGGAACTTACTGCACTAACTCCAACAAAATTTTTCTCATACTGACTGGTGGGCTCAAATGAAAGACAGCCATGAGGACATGCAGCTCAACTGCTGGCTGACATATGGCTCTCAGACAGCCTTAGAGACGTAATGAAGACCAGAAAAATGTGACTACAGTGTGTCCATGGGTGACTTGTACTGAACCTCAAGAGTCAAGGTGCTTCAGACAAAAAAACTAGCACTCACTCTGAAGTTCTTTTTCCTCCGGACTCTTGTTTGAACATTGATGAAGATGTCACATGTCCTGTGGTTTGCATATGGATAAGGAAGAACCTTTTTGATCATGGAATGTTCTGTCCAGGCTAAAATGAATGGACTATTTCCCAGCCCATAAAGATTCCTAAGGCAGATTGTCTCCTTGCCTCCCGGTATCTGGGACAATTCTAGGCAGAAACCAAATCCATTTTCAACCCTAGCAGGCAGAACTGGGCCGCCACTGCCAATCACAGTATTTCTAGGTTTTAATATACAGGCTCCAGCTGCCTGGGGTTTTCCTCCCCTACCTCTGCTCCCTTTCATTTCCGACCTGCTACAAACCAAAAGGGTTCTTTTGTCAAGTCATGTTTTATAACCATTTGGGGGACTTGGAGGCAGAGAGCAGCGTTGTCTCATTGAGCTTTCATAAACTGCAGCCATTTCCTTCTGCCCAGAGGACTGAATCCATCGAGCCTGAGAGGTTGCATTATCATGCTCTGGTGATTTATGTGTTTGGCAGAATCAGTCTTCTTCAGTCCAGCCTCAACACACGACACAAAAGAAGCCGAGCCTGTTGGGAAGTGCTCAGCCATCAGCTGCTTCTCCTCAGCCACTTCTCACATAGCTCTCCCTTGTCAAAGAGACAGCCCTCCTCATAATGGGCTACAGGATGGGGACATGAAGATCTGTCAAAGTGCATTCCTAATGCACTGCCTTAACATATTTTTCTTGATCAATTAAAATCCCTGGTGTTGGATAGATTATTTTTCAAAACTGAGTTTGTTTAGTTTATGTTGTGGACTCTGGAAGGTTCATCAGCTCTGGACCAACCCTTCCAGCAAGGTCTGTAGCACGATGTGCCGGACAAGGTCTCATGGTCCTCAGGCAGAAACGCATGCAAAAGCGGTGCTGAGAAAGAAAAGAAAAGGGAACCTGATTCTCACAACAGGGAAAAGCTGCTCTCCTTCCCTCCCAAGTGTCTGGTCCCATGCTCTAAACTCCATCCCGAAGGACAGCCCTGCCTCAGCTCACACCAAGGACTAGCCTTCACCATGAGTGTCTGGAGAGAAATCACTTCCAGCCCTTGTTCTCTAAAGCTGCCAAGTCTAAAAGCTGAACATTTTCTGATCTGTTGGGTTTCAAATATTTCTCGGCACTGAAAAGTATGATTTTTTAATGAAATATTTATATCAGTGTCCTAGTTAGCTTATTTATCCACTCAAAACAGCCTACACTCATCTGAGGAGGGATTGACCAGATCAGATTGGCCAGTGGGAATATCTATGGAGAAATGCTTTGATGTTTAGTTGATATGAGAGTCCAGGCCACTGCGGGCAAGACAGTTCCCTGAGTTGGTGGTCCTGGGATATACATATTTAAAAAGCTATCTAAGTATGGGCTAGTGGGCAAGTCAGAAAGTAAAAATCCTCCTTGAAGCATAAGCCAAATAAATCCTTTTCTCCTTTAAGTTGCTTTTGATCATGGTGTTAATGATTTTGATGGAATGAAACTAGAACAGAATTTAGATTTACAGAAGTGGAGTGCTGCTCTGATGATCTTGGCCATGCGAGGTTTCATGCCTTCAGCCTGTTTTGTTGGAAGACTATGGAGGATTTGGGAGATTCAGGAAGAAAAATCTAGAAGTTAATAGGATGTTCTTGTGGGAGTTTGCAAGTTATGAGTTCTGAGAGAAATGTCGGCTATGGAGGCTTGGCTTGTAAAGTTTCAGAACCAAGCAAGGGCTCCAGCTGAACAGAGCCAGCAACTATTTGTGTAATATTTTGGCTAAGAGTTTGTGATTCTGTGTGTGCTGATCACCTGGAGCTAGAGAAACAGCTGTGGCTAATAAGAGATCATTGATGAAATCATCTGTTCTTCACTAGGTCAATCAGACCATGTTTTCTCAGTGTTGGCACACAGGAGCTGCGATCCTGGAAAGCCAGGGGCTACACTTCCAGCTTAAAGATGAACTTGACACTGCATAAGAGTCACCCACGTGGTACTTTGAAGGTGCAAAAGTGGCAGAGTTGAAGGAGTCATGGAGAGAAGCTGAGGCTTGGCACTGTGTGACAGGGTTAGAGTCCCGGAGGAGAGGCCAGGAAATGCCATTGGTGAAGGAACAGCCTCAGTTGCCCTAGGTACACCACGATATTGGAGATTTCAGGACTGTGGGATAGTCACCAAGGATAGTGGCAGGTGTGGAGTGCAGTCTAAGCCAGAAGACGAGCTATGTGAGCTATATGTGGGAGAGATGGAGAAAGTGGCACTGCCCAAGCCAAGATTATTGGTGAGTCTCAAATGCTGAACATTGAGCTACACAGGGATTGAGATTCACATAGCTGTGTTTTGGTTTTGATTTTTTGCTATGCCCCAGTTCGTCTCTTATGGAACGGGAATACTTAAGGATATAACTTTGTTTGTTCGTTTATAGGAACTTACGGTTAAGAGACTGAATTTTTAAAGAGACCTTGAACTTCCAAAGTATTGAAATATTGAAGGACTGGGAGATATTTAAAAGTTGAACTGTTTTATTTTATGGTAGTAACATGAGATCTTGAAGATAAGGAATAAATGGTTATAGATTAAAATTATAAGCTTATATGTCAAATTGAAGTATCCTTAGCTTTTCCTGTTGTGAGAACCAGGTTCCCTTTTCTTTTGTTTCTTTTGTTAACCTGAGAAGGGAGTCTCAACTGAGGTATTACCCAGGTCAGATCTGCCTGTAGGTGTTGTCTGATGTCTTCATTGCTTATTGACATAGGAGGGCCCAGCCCACTGTGGGCAGCACCATTCCCTGGGCACGTGGTCCTGGACTTTGTAAGTAATCTCGCTGAACTTGAATCTGCAAGTGAGCAAGCATGTGAATTCCTCAGTGATTCTGTTTCTGGTCTCTGTTTGTACAGAAATCCGGCCATGATTTCTCTCAATGAGGGACTATGTCTGAGAAATGTAAGCCAAGTGAATTCTTTCCTCCAAATTGCTTTAGGTCATGGTATTTGTCACAGCAACAGAATGAAACTAAAACAAGCAGAAAATGTTTACTAATCTTGTTTCCTATGTTATCTTTTGCTAAGTGATTTCCATGAACTTATTACTTAGATTTTTCAATAGAACTATGTTATAGTCCCCATTATTTTACAGAAAAGGGAGTAAAGTCATTTATATAAATTCTCGCAAACCTATGAAAAGGATGAATACAGGAATTATTTGTAGAAGGGACTGATAGCCATGGATTTCATGTGGCAAGGGACGTTTTTGGGTAAGAATATACTACAGAGGACATAGGCCAACCTCCCACTAGAAATGGAACACAGAAGCGTGGAATCTTTCTTAAATACTCTAGGAAATGCCTTTTGGCAAGTTACCTGCACAACTCTCCCATCTCTCTGTACTCCCCAGAGTACATTTCTAGAGCTCAGGACACATATCCGTGTGTACAACCGAAGGCCCTGGTATGCATTAGTTGGATCTCAGTATAATATTTTGCTATCAGTTTCACACACTGCCCTTGTTGGCTGCATATGGAACAAGTGAAATGGTACCCTCACTATGAACAAGTGCAGCCTAACTCAAGAGACAGCCACGGTTACAGCATAAACTCTGCTGGGTAGCTTAGCAGCAGTCTGTGGACATGTGACTGAGACAGGAGGGCTGTCTACCTCCATGAGCAGCTGGGTTGCCACTTGGCGTAAAGGATAAGACCTGTCTTCAGCCATTTGACTGGTGTTTATTGAGCTCTGCCAGCCATGTGCTAGAGAAGTGGATTCCTTGGTGGGAAATCATGGCATTCAACTGATAGTGGGGAATGAGCAACATTCAAACAGGAAACATAATGTTGCATAGTGAGGGATGCACTGATGAAAACTGAACAAGATTTTGAGCCCCAGACCAGTGTAGAAGGATGCAATGTGGAAAAACTCTATCTTCTGGAAAGACGATACCACAAAGGCTGGGGAAAGAAATGAACTAGGGGGAGAATCCATTCAAAGGCACTGGGGATAGAATGAGCCAGGCGTTGCAAGCAGCAGGAAGGGGGTAGGAGAGCGCAATCCCACACATAAGGATCATGGATTAAAGACCAGCTTGGGCTACATACCTAGAAATAATAATAATAATAAAAACAATGTGACTATTGCTATTTATTAATTACTATAAGGCTGGAAGAAGGCAAAAAGATAGGGAAGGAGGGTCAGAGGAAGAGAGGGAGAAATTGCAACATGTGTCCTATAAAAGCCTGACAAGATACTTAGCCTTAAGTTTCCCCTCCATGCTCACAGCCATTTAACAGCAAGGGTGCTACTCACTGCTACACCTGGAATGTATTTGAGCTTACACATGTGATTCCTTTCATTTTATTAAGGCATGGGTTTCTAGGCACAGAACAAACCCCTCTACTCCTACAGAGACTGTACGGCCCAGCCCATCATTCATGAGCAGATGACAGTGCCTACCATCCCTGCTATCTCAAGAACCCGCCAAATGCTATTCGGAACCACTTCAGCAGACATGAAGCTGTTTCCTGCAGCTCTGACACAGTGCTCTACTTTGTCACTCTGAGCTTTCCCCCAGCCTTGAAGTCCACTGAATAACAGTGTCAGATAGCAGCATTTTCTAAGTATCTATCCATCACTTGGTATTTCAACCCTGCATGGAGGTAATATTGATAGTTTTATTTTACGTAGGGCGAACTAATGGACTTAAGCAATGCTACCATTACCCTGGAACTAAACCCAGACAGTATATTAACTTTCCTTGAAAGGTCAAAATCTCTAAGGCCCAGAAGTTGATGGTCTCTCCTGCTCCCACAATATCTCCAACCCAAACTACTGGCCCTGAGATTTGATGGCTGTCAAGATATGTAAGGCTGATATGATACACAGTCAGCAGAGGAACACATGCTCTGACAAGATGCTGGGAGAAGATATTTTTATTGTAAAATATAAGACTTGTTACATTTGTTTATGTTGTGGAATTTTTGACGATGCAAAGATGTGCTGCATTCTTTTATGTTGCATTTGTTTAACTCTGTGAAGCTGTGTTGATTTGCCTGCCTAAAACACCTGATTGGTCTAATAAAGAGCTGAATGGCCAATAGCAAGGCAGGAGAATGGATAAGTATGGCTGGCAGTCAGAGAGAAAAGGTAGAAAGAGAAATCTGGGAGGAAAAAGATCGAGGAACAAGAAAAGGAGGAGAAGAGGACATCAGGGTCCAGCCACCCAGCTACACAGCAAGCCATGAAATAAGAAGTAAAGAAAGGTACACAGAAATAGAGAGAGATAAAAGCCAAGAGGCAAAAGATTGATGGGATAATTTAATTTCAGAAAAGCTGTCTAGAAGTAAGCCAAGTTAAGGCCCAGCATTCATAAGAAAGAATAAGACTTTAGAAACTCGGTAGCAGGCACCGAGAAGAGCCCAAAACCAACAATACATCTTCCTCTGGGCCTCTAAGTCTCTTCTGCCTCATTTGTGCAATAGAGTTAATGGTAATATTACCTGGCTATTTCTCCAAGATGCATGTGTGGCGTGCTTAGGGCACGGCAGAACTTCAGACAATGGTCCTGTTGTTGTCTGCTTGTGCCTCCTAATCTTGTAGTTACTGCATTGTTCTATGCAGAGGCACACTCAGAACCTGACAAAGACAAGTCTATCCATCTCACTACTGAAATAGGCAGCTTCTACAGGGGATCAAGTAACTACAGAAAATCCTGATACAGAGAGTTCTTAGATGCTGAGAGCTCTGTGGCCTCAGAGATCTTTAGCAAAAAGTCAATAATGTCCTCTGAAATTATAAAAAAAAAATCCGTTGCTGAGGTCACAGATGGGTTCTGGCCTCCTTAGAGTAGGAGCATGGTGCCAGAGCAAACTGGATGGCCGGCCAGTTGTTTCCTTTGATTCCCAGTGAGCATGAAGATTTCTCAGGCAGCTACCCCTTGTAAGAAGCCGAGTTCCCCGCAAAAATGACTACTACTTACTGAGTGCTCGCCAGAGTTAAGTCGCCTTTCAGTTGCCCTCACTATTTCCTGTAGTCATCTCATGACTGCTATTATTATTTCATTTTATAAATGAGAGAAACAGAGCTTTGTGGATTGTCCAGATCCACCTAATCAAATTAAGTTTGATTTCCTGTCCCATCAACTACTGAACAATTTCAAAGCCTAATGCCCTCAGTGCATCACCAAGCTTTAAAGTCAATGACATCAGCTCCCTATTTTCGGCCATGCCACATACCTATGTCACATGACCCACCCTTAAAGTGACAAGCATGGGCTGATGATATCAGCTATTGTCCTTGTCAATGCAAAAACATGGGGAGCCAAATATTATTCATTCAAATTAACTTATTATACTATAAGTAATTTTATTATTTAATTTGTTATTACTATTCTGAAGCCAAATATTAATGAGCCCGGTCTAAGGAACATGAATTAAGGTTGCCTCAAATCCCATATATCAACATGGTAACCATTTTGTGAAGTTTTTCTATCAACAGAATACAATGAAGAAATAAAACAAAGCATTTTAAAAATACATTTTTAACATTTTAAAAATACATTTTAAAAATACATTGTTTACAACAAAATAGGGAAGTCTTTGCTGTAGATTGGGATCATAGAAAGCCAGGGTGAAAAGAATGGATTTCAGGAGAAACACGGAGGTAAGCACTGAATGGCTGATCAAGGAACTAAACTGTCAAGAGATAGGTTATCTCTGGGCCTGCAACACTCCATCTCTCCACAATAAGAGAACTGAGAGCCCCTGTACAGTCTCCTTCAAAGAGGTCACTTTGTGCACTTTTGAGTTTTTTCAAAAATGTGATGTTTCTTTATGATAATTTGGGACCTCCTTTCTCTACATCAAGCTTTTAATCAATAAAATATAGACAGGATTTTGAGCATCACAAAGAAACCAATATGTTTTTAAATTTTTATTTATTTTCATTGTATGTATATTTTTTCTGTACGTATACATGTGTACCATGTTCATACATGGAACCTGTGAAGGCATTAGATCTTCTGGAACTGAAGTTACAGTCAGTTGTAAGCCATTGTGTGGGTGCTGGGAACCAAACTTGGGTCCTCCACAAAAAAAGCAAATGCTCTTGATTGCTTAGGCATCTCTCTATCCCCCCGGCAACATATCATTTTATCGGTAATTATTCTGTACAATCAAGCAAGTACAATTCTGCTTGAATACTGTAAAGATACTGTGACCATTTCCCAATATTAAACCCTCTCTGTGAAACTGCATGTTTGGCTTGGTGTGGCGGCATGCAATTGCAGTATCAGCACTTGGAAGCTGAGACACCAGGAGTTGTAGCCAGCCTGAGCTAAGTCATTCTCAAAAACAAGGGGCTGTTGAGATAGCTCAGCAGGTGAAAGGACTTGCCACCAAGTCTTATGACCTGAAGTGGATTCCCTGGGCCCTACACGATAGAAGGGGAGAATTGACTCAAAGAAATTGTCCTCTGACAGCTACATGTTTGCTACGGCATGTGTGCACATGTTCACACACACACACAAAATAATATGTAAAGTAATAAAAAATATTAGAAAACAAAGCAACACATCTATCTCCACTCCAATGCAAAGCTACAGATAATGAACAAAATTTGTGTTCTGCCTAGAATGTGTTAGATGGTACATTACCAAAAACCTAAGGCATGCCAGTCAAGCAACAAGGGGGTGCCATCTTCTGCAACAAGCAGAATGAAATAGGGGATTTCCCAAATTGGGTAGTTCTGATCAAACCATCATTTTCATCATTTCATGCCGTGTGTGCCATGCTGCTCTGATCCTCAGCTACACTCTTGGCCCCAAGACAGCTATTGATTCAGGCACCAAATACCACATCGCCATGTACAGAGGCTAAAAAGAAACAACGTCTTCCATACGCCTTAAACATGTCCCCCTGATTTTTACAGTTCAGGGGGCCTGACAACCTTCCCGTCTTCCTTTGCAGTTTTGTCTAAGCACCTCCCCGCCCCCATAAGCTCTTTACTTGAGGAAGGAGTCCTTTTCTCAGCCACTGGTCTGAAGCAATCATGTGAATCCCTTTCTCCTTGCTAGTGGCAGGATCAGGAAGGGCATGACATACGCGTTTAGACAGTGAAAGAAGAGGCGAGATGACAACTGAATAAGAAGGGCATTCTGCCATGGGCAGCTGTATGGGATGGGGCTGGATGACGTGATGGCAAGAGAAACAAGGCTGACCTAGAAAGCCAGAAGACAGCATGATATTTGTTGTTGGGGTTTGGGGAGGAGTGGGTCTCGAGGGATTGCTCTGTGGGTTTGCTTTTGTCTGATTCGATTCTTGAGACAATCTCTTACCGTGTAGTCCAGGCTGACATTGGTCCTCCTGCCTCAGCCTTCTCAGTATTAGGACTACGGTCATGCACCATCACACCCTATTACAATATGATTACTTTTGTTCTTGGTTTTATTGCTTTTTGGGTTGGTTGGTTGGTTGGTTGGTGGTTGTTGTTGTTCTAAAACAGTGTTTCACTATGTACCCTGGCTAGGCTGGAATTTGCCGTGTGGACCAAGTTTGATTTGAACTCACAGACACCTGCCTGCAGCTGCCTCCCAAGGGCTCAGCTTAAAAGTGCACCACCACATCCAACTGATGTCTTGTTGTATAAACGCTGTGAAATTATTACTGAAAGCAAGTGAATTAACATATTCATTGCCTCAGTTTTCAGCATGACTGTGTGAGTATGTGTGCTTGTATGTGCATGAACACAGCCCCTGTGTGAGCAGTCAGAGTACCTGACTTCTACTCCTTTGGCAAATTCACATAGCTAGCATTATAGACTATAGTCACTGTACCCTATATCTGATCATCAAAATGTATTCAGTTTATGCCTGAAGTTCAGATGTTTGATTGTCATCTCCAAATTTCCCCAGCCCTGACCCCTGCATGTACCATTTCACCCTCTGCTTCTGAGTCTGACATATTTATATTTTCATATAAATGAAAACAGGCAACACTTACCCTCTGTGTCAGCCCTGTTCCTGCCATTATGCCCTCCAGCCTCATCCATTTTGCTGCCCATGACAAGATGCCTTTCTCATTATAAAGCTATTGGAGAAACCTCTCTCTGATGCCCCCAGCTACTCTCCCTCCTCTTGTCTTATTGTCCAAACACATATTTCATGCCCTTCCTGAGCCTGCCACTAGCAAGGAGAAAGGGATTTGCATGGTTGCTTCAAACCAGTGACATTCTTCCAGGCGGCTAAGGGATGAACTCCTTCCCTCAAGTACACAAACTTGTAAGCTGGTAGGTGCGCAAAGGTGGCTTCTGTAGATACCACTGAGAGATTACACAATGGTCCAGAATTTACAAACATTAAAGAGACATCTTTAGATATTCAGATTCTAAATCCTTGAGAGTTTCTTTAAAATCAGCCAAATTACTTTACGCTGGCAGTACAAAGAGTTCCCATAACAATTGAAATGAAATACTGTGATTCAGTTACCATTGAAAGGTTGTAGAGAATCAAACACAATGAGCCAATTTAAATAATGGGTGGGGACTAGTCTAAGGACAAGGTCAGATCCTGAAAATCCAGCATCAGAAAACTATAAGCTATAGTCATCTGTAGGCACTGCAGAGAACACATTGATAAGGCTTCTCCCCTGGGCCCTCTTCCGGGCTTAGGAAGAGCTGTGAGCTCCGACCCCACGCTCCCTGTTCCCTTTGCAGACAGCCCTCAAGGACTGAGAGATAACTTCCTAATACAAAAGTTTGATTTGTAGTAGAAAGGGCTGGGAACTAGGTGGCCCCTTGAGGAGACCTGCATCACAACGCCCTTGTCTAAGAGAACAGATTCTGACTCAGCAGATTTGCCCTTTGGACTCAGAAGATGAGGGTGTCAGGGATAGCCAGGCTCTTCGTGAGTCCCAGAGGCTGAACAGCCAGTCTCAAATAGATACTGTTGGACCTCAGGATGCCCACACACACACCTAACTTGCTGCTAGGCAGTTCATTCGGAAGCTTTTTTGTAACCTACTGGACTTGCACGAGCTCAAGTGTGGAGCAGTCACAGCTGTCTTTGGGTCACTCATCTGCATGCCATGGAAAAGCAGAGTTGCAAAGATCTTGTTAACCCTTGCTTCTGTGAAGAGAACAATAAAATCACCCATTTGCTTTGGAAGAATCAGTAAGGCAAATAAAATGTTTACAATCCTACAGAGATCGCTCCACATCCCAGATAATATGATAGAGACTAAAAGCTAACACTGTGACCTGTTTGTCAGGTACTGACGTGGATCAATCAAGTGCCCATCACTTTGGAGTCAGTCTGTGGCAGATGTGGAAAACTCGTCTAGTAACCATAACAACCTCTATTCATCCCAGCTTATGTCTGTCTTTGTGATTATTTGAAAAAAAGAAAAGTTTTTTTGTTTTTTTGGGTTTTTTTTTTGCACGCCTTTAATCCCAGCACTCGGGAGGCAGAGGCAGGCGGATCTTTGTGGGTTCGAGACCAGCCTGGTCTACAAGAGCTAGTTCCAGTGCAGGCTCCAAAGCCACAGAGAAACCCTGTCTCAAAAAAAAAAAACCAAAAAAAAAGAAAAGTTTTAAGGTAATTATGGGATTCCCTTTAACAAATAAGACTTATTGATCTTAGAAAGTAGGCTTGCAAAAGCTTAAGAAAGGATACAAAAAGTGAGTTCAAACTCCAAGGCACATGCATGTTGGAGGTGTGCCAGTATCACCCTGCATGGCACGTCAGAAGAGAGAAGTGTTTCACTATAGGAACGGGGTGTCTGGAGTTTTTTGTTTATTTTGTTTTAATTGGGGGGAAGATCTCACTATGTAGCTCCAGATGGAGCCTTGAATTTAGGATACTCCTTCTTCAGACTCTCAACTACTGGCTGTATTCATCAGGGTTCTCTAGAGGAATAGAACTGATAGAATGAACACACACACACACACAGATGTGTGTATATACATATATGTGCATATATATTCATTATGTACATATAAAGGGACTTGTTTTAGAGTGGCTTTTAGGCTGTGGTCCATCTAGTTCAACAATGGCTGCCTACCAATAGAAATTTCAAGAACCCAGTAGCTGTTCTGTCTATGAGGCTGGATGCCTCATCTGGTCTTCAGTATATGCTGGAATCCTGAAGAAGTGGGCTCTAACGCCACTACAGGAATGAACTTAACAGCAAAAGAAAGCAGAAGCAGTCAGAGAGCAAAGGCTTCCATCTCCCGGGTTCTTTATATATTCTGTCACCAGAAGATATGACTTAGATTTAAGGTGGGTCTAATAATTCAAGCAATGATTCTAATGATTCAAGCAAGAAAAATCCCTAGAGGTGTTCCCAGATGCTTGGGTTTTAGGTAATTCAGATGCAGTCATGCTGACAAGCAAGAACAGCCACCATGTTGGCATTAGAGGTAAATGTCACCATTTCTACCATTCCTTGATTGTTAAATGCCCCAAGAGGTCAACACCTCCCTCCAATTCTTTTCCTTTTCCCCTGGGCAAAAGTTTAATCATTTTATCCCCCACAAAAAGAAAATTTTGGAATATCTTGGCCCATTCAAGGTATTAATTTTTCAAAGGGAAAAACATTGCCTATACCTTGCCCAGTTGCAGTGATAAAGCAACGGTGGTTTCAGCTGCTGATGCTCCAACCGTTATGACTTCATAACGGCCTGATGTTCCTGACTTAGCAAACGATGAAGGAGAAGTTCAGTCTGCCTGCTGGTAAAGTAAGGCCACATGGCTCCCATCACTCAGTGCTTCACAGCTGGGCCACGATTCCCTGCGGCTGCTTGCCAAGACTGGAAAGAAATGATTTCAGATTCCCCCTCTTTATTTGCTATGCCAAGGCAAGATAATACAGTACTTCCTGTTCCCATTTGTCTCGGAAGCACGGTCCCCGCCAGGGATAATATGTGGAAGTGGCAAGGACCTAGTGCTTCCAATTAATCAGGCCAAGATTACTCACCCAAGAAATGAAAGGGAAATTTTAATAGTTGGGAACTGAGTGAAAGTCGTAGCCAGGTGTGATTAAAATACACTCCCTGCTTTTAATTTAAATGGCAGGCTCCATTTTATTAGTCACCTAATTCTCCTTGGATTTCTCCTGACAAGAAACCAGGAAGTTATACATGTAGGGTAGGGGGTTCCCCAGTGTCCTCAGGAGAAACTGAAGGCTTCACTCATCAAATGAGATGGTTTTGTGGCAAGCCAGCCATATTATTACTGGGTGTCAGCAAGACATTGGGTTCTTGAGTTCCCCTTGGTGTGGATGGTATCCTGAGTCCTGTAGATCTAACTTTGTTTCCAACTATAGAACCCAGAATTCTGCTGTGGACTTTGAGGCACAGGGCTGAGAGAGCCCATTGGCACTGGCATAGCTATTTGTAATCCTCTGGTGGTTTGAACAGGCCCCAACTCTCAGAGCATCGCTCCTCACTGCCCTTCCTATCAAACCCCACAATTAAAGCATGGGCATGCCATGGCCAGGAGGCCGCCATCACAAGATAAACTGATACACACTTTAAGTCTGGAGGACCAGCTAAGCAGAGACTGGATTTATCATGGGTAATTAGCTTTTGTACTTTATAAAATAAAGGCCTAGGTTCCTGGTTTGCAGGGAAATAATTATAATTACTGGTGAGATGCGCTCCTGAAGGAGGTCTTCACACAAAACAAACTGCACAATCTGTCGTCTCTGTTGCAGCCTGACACTCGTCGGTCATCAGCTCTGTGTGCTTGGAGATCCCGTGTAGCCCCAGATACCAAAACACGAGTGGGGTGGTGTGCAGGTACATTTCCACTAGCTTTTGTCTCTCAGTGAGTTTAGAAATGTTGGTGCAAAACACAGCTCGCACCTCTTAAGGATAAGAACTCATTTATTCTGCAGTCACGTATGAATAACCATGGCTCTGGGAACACAGACTTAGGTCCCCTTAACTACAATGACATGAGGTTTTTATAGTTTTAAGGTGGGGTATATATTAAATAGATTTGTGGAACCATCTGGCATAGCCGGGAAGCCTGTCCTTCTAAGAGATAGGTTGTTTCCTAGATTACTAGGCCCAAAATGGTCAACTGACTTCAGGCAGGACAAGTGACCTTATCATGTAGTATCGGTCACAGATTAACCAAGCCTCACTCTCTGACTCAGAGAAAAAGTGACCCTTATCATGTAGCAAAAGTAACAGCTGAGCTCTAGAGCTAGGGCAGGCGAGTCTCAAGGGACAGGGAAATTAAAGGAGAGGCATGGAGAGCTACCAACAGGCACAACACTTCATTCACCATGGGGGAGAGAGCATGCCCTAGGTTCCAGGTCTTCTATAAAGAATGCAGAAAGTGTCTTCTTGCCAGGACTAGCTACCTAGCAAGTCACACAACAGGCACGTTTACTGCTTATTTTTGCTGCCCTAGATATCTGAAGGCAGGGCTATGTTCCTAAATTTTATTTGGTCTTTCCAGCCTTTATTCCCTTCAATAAGTCTCACATGTCCCACTCCTCTACCTCCGCCCCATAGTATAGGTCACACATTAACTATGCCACCTTCTCTGTGATACAAAACCTCCCATTCTCTGGATGACATGAAAAGGGGATAGTATGCTTATCCCTTTCTTCAAACTTTCACCATGTCGCTGCTGGCTTAATAAACCTCTGGCATGAAGAAAAATTAAGACTCAGTGCCTCTCTCCTGAACATCCTCTCCTATCCCTCTGTCTTACTTTGTTTTCTATTGCTGTGATTAAAGAATCCCGGGAAGGAAAGGGTTTATTTTGTTTTATAGCTTAGAGTCCATCATGAAAGGAACTCGGGGCAGGCCCCAGGAACTGAAGCAGAGACCATAGAGGGCTGCTTACTGACTTGTTCTCTATGGGGGTGCATCTTCTTTCTAACACTACTGAGGAGCACCTGCCCAGGGCTGGTACCAGCCAAATTGGGCTGAGCCCTCCCACATCGGTTATTAGGCAAGAAAATCTCCCATAGATTTGCCTCCAGTCGAGTCTGACGATGCCAATCCTTAATTAAGGTTCCCTCTTCCCATATAATTCTAGCTTGGGTCATATTGACAAAAATCGAAGCAACCCACCTCCCTCACACCTAACAGGTAGGTCTTAATAAACCAGGATCATGTCTGGATCTGGGCCTCAAATGCTATCTGATGACCTTCTTTGCTTTGGGCTTGGTGAAGCTAGCGGTTGGCTATTACACTCCAAAAAGATTTTACCTGATAGTCACAGGAAATTACATCAGGCAGTTAGGTAGGCAATGAAGGACTATTAAGGCAATCAAATATCCCAGGAAAACTTGGGTCCAGACACATAACAGACAATTCCAGATCTCTGCAATTACACATGTTCTAATAAGCTGCCTTGTGAACTCTTTAATGTCGGTGTGTCTTTTTTTTTTTTCTCTGAGACTTACAATTCACAATGTTCTGAAGCAGACTGAGGGTATTTCAGGTGCAAGATTGTCACAGGAGGGACATTAGTGGGTTCCATGGTAGATGAGGAACATGGGCAGGAAACAGAATATGCTGTACAGAAAGAGCTTGGGTAGTATGGAGTTTATTGAGAAGGTAGGGGAGAGAGAGAGATAAACAGAGAGAGGAAAGAGGACAGAGGAGAGGAGAGAAGGGGCAGAGAGAGAGAGAGAGAGAGCTGTGGAACAGTGGTGGGGAGAGAGAGGGAAAGAAAGAGAGACTGAGACTGGGAGTGGGCAGAGCTTCTCTTAAAGGGGTCTTTGCATCTAGGACCCTAGACTGGCCAGGTCACTGCCTGGCCACATTCTGCCAGATGGCACTGCAGGCCAGAACAACACCTAAATCTTTTTTATTTATTATTTTATTTATTTATTTATTATGTATACAATATTCTGTGTGTATGCTTACAGGCCAGAAGAGGGCACCAGATCTCATTACAGATGTTTGTGAACCACCATGTGGTTGCTGTGAATTGAACTCAGGACCTTTGGAAGAACAGGCAATGCTCTTAACCGCTGAGCCATCTTTCCAGCCCACAACACCTAAATCTTAATACTGGGTATATCCTGGCTGGTACATAAAAGCCATGGGACACAGCACATATGAATAAATCCATGCAAATGGAAGGCCTCAGATTTGAGAAGGGTACAGAAATTTCATTCAGCCACATCCAAGGCTAGGGCAGGATCAATTCATTTCCAGTGTGTAACTATAAGTCTTAATTGTCAGCCTGATGTAATTTAGAATCACCTGAGGAGAAAGCCTTGGTGAGAGATTGTCTGTAGATCAGGGAGACTGTAAGCACATCTGTGGGAAAGTCTCTTGACTGTGTTAATTGAAGTGGAAAACTCACGCATTGTGGGCTGCACACAGCATGCATGCATCCATTCTCCCTCCGCTCTTGTCTGAACCTAGCTAGCAGCGTAAAGTTCCTGCCTTGACTTTCCCACAGTAAATGACTGCCACCTGGAACTGTGGGCTAAAGTAAATATTTTCTTCCTTAAGTTGCTTTTTGCCAGAGGTCCCCTCCCCCAACAGCAACATAAATGGCTCAAGGACACAGTGTGACCAACAAGGTCTTAAACTTCCCAAATTGTCACTGGGTGAAGGTAGATGGACAAGAAAGTGAAAATCAGGTGCTTTGGTATTCATATGTAATCCCAGCAGTTAAAATGGCAGCTTTACATGGCTGGAGAGATGGCTTAGTGGTTAAGAGCACTGGCTGCTCTTCCAGAGGTCCCGAGTTCAATTCCCAGCAACCACATGGTGGCTCACAGCCATCTATAATGAGATCTGGTGCCCTCTTCTGGCCACAGACACACATGGAATAATAAATAAATACATAAATACATAATAAATAAATAAATCTTTTTTAAAAATGGCAGCTTCAAGACAATCGCAGGCTATATACTGGAACCCTTTCCAAAATTAAAAATGAAAAATGTTTGGGAAGGAGACTGGATGTCTCAGTGGTTAATAGTACCTGTTGCTGAGGTCCCAGGTTCAGTATGCAGCCAATTCACTGTAGCTCCTGATGGCCTGTAACTATAGTTCCAGAGGATCCATTACCCTCTTCTGGCTGCTACTGACACAAAGCACACCCCACAGTACATAGACATAAATACTGCCAAAATACTCAAATACATAAAATGAAAATAATTTTTTTTTGAAAAAGGAAAAAAATAGAATGCCCCTACCCCTGATATTTAGAATCAGACATTAACTACTCAGAGAGTGAAAGAAAATAAAAAGGTAACTGTCTAGCTGTGTCTATTCATGAACAAGTACCTACATCTGTGTAAACACACTGCATGTCTAAATGGAGAGAATATATATCCATTTCTATTTCTTCAGATTTGTGTGAACCTTTCTTGGCTCAGTTAGCTTTCCTGGTGCCAGAAGCCATCTCCCTCATCATTTCTGCATCTGAGACTATACAGATGCTGTCAGACGCTCTCATGTCACCATGCTGAGTTCTGATTAGAAGTGAATCATTGTCATATAGTTCTCCATGAGGCATAAGCACATCTAATTTTCAATAAGACCTGGCCCTGACACAGCACCACCTCTGGGTTCCAGTAGTAACCATCCCTGTGCTCTTGGGGAAACTTGGGGACCAAAGTTGTATTTTCTCAGGGTAGTGGACTCAGCAGCCTCCAGGCATGATTAGTTTTGTGGAGAGGATTGCCCAGAGTCCTGCAGGTCTCAAGACTAATCAGAGCACACTCTTACCACCCTGGTAAGAGACTATGCTCCAGTGTTCCCTTTTAAAATGTTATTGGCAGACAACATGCTTTGAGCAACTCAGATTACTTAAGTTGCTATCACCTCAATTATCTATGGTCTTTGTGGTGATAACATTCAAAAATCCTCTCTACTTGCTGCCTTGGAATATATGACACAACAGTGTTACATCATCCTCTGTAGAGCAGAATGGCAACCCTGTCTTAGTACCTAGTAAAATATCCAGCTGTTGTCTTAGTAGCCATTAAAGCATCATTCATTGAATGTATTAACGGAAAAAGCAAGCAGGGTGACCATAGAAGTAAGGATCTCCATGGAAGTAAGGATCGCTCCCCATAGGAAAAGGCCAAGCCTGCCTGGGACCTTTGCTTTGGTGTGTGACTTCCCAGGCAGGTGAAGTTATCTTACTGCATCCTCTGTAATCAGAAATCGTGCAGTCAGCATGAGATTGCTTGAGATATCTGGACTCTTCACCTAAGGCATCCTATCTGACGCTCTCCCAAAGCAGAATACACATAGCTTCCCAAAGCCTCTCCTTCACCAATATCCCAGCATTCTGTTCCAGTGGTTTTCCTCGAAGCCAGGGGAACCACCATCATCTTGACCTGTACCCTGGTTCTCTTTAACTGTCAGCTTTACATAGCCTAGAGATATCTCAGAGGAAAGCCTCAGCTGAGGAACTGCCTACAGCAGACTAGCCAGTGAGCATGTTTGTGGGAGGCTGTTTTGATCACTGAGGTAGGGCCCAGCTCACCATAAGTAGCACCTTCCCGAGGCAGGTCTTCCTGAACTGTCAGAATACTAGCTGAGCATGAGTCAGCAAGAGACACAGCAAGCAGCATTCCTCCATGCTTTCTGCTTCAAGTGGCAGCCCTGACTTCTCTCAATGACAAATTGTGACCTAGAAGTGTAAGATAAATAAATCCTTTCTTCTCCTGAGTTGCTTGTGATCAGAGTGCCTTATTACAGAAACAGAAATCAAAACTAGACCAACCCTTTTGTTCTTCCCATAGAGATCACAGCAGAGACTGCAGTGGGGGTCATACGCCCCACTGCACACTCTCAAGTGGCATCTTTTAGAATTGCTTCATCCTCATTCTGCTACCAGAGCTACAGCAAGCCAGAGCAACGAGATTGTTATATTCTTCCATTGCCCAACTCCTCCCAGGTCTTCCTATCTCCCTACACACCTAATTTCATGCTTTCTTCTCCTCCCCGCAAAAAAAAGCATAAAATAAAGGTTAAAAGAACCAAACAAAAAGAAATACGTTCAAAAAAATACCAAAAGAAAACAGAAAGTCCACTGAAAAAGTAAGGAATCTACTTTCTGTAAGACCACTACTCCTGGCTTACCCTGGATTACGTTGATAGCCCAGTGACACACCATTGGAGAAAGCTTATTTAGCCTTTCACACATAGTATCCATTGCAAAGAGCTTCTTGGTTAGGGGTGAGCCTTTGTGCCCACTTTCCCTTCCCAGCACCTGGCTTGCGCCCTCACCATCTCTGTGAGTTCTTGGGTGCAACAGTCCTATGTGTCTGGCTCTTACAATCGCTGTACCCCTTCTTCCACACAGACCCCCATGCCTTGCAGAGAGAGGCTTGATAAAGGCCTCGCTTAGGGCTGACATGTTTTAGAGGGACAAACCTAAGTGTAAGGCACCTCGGTGCTGACGTGAGCTCGCTGGCTCAGAGCCAAAGCGCCATTTGCCGCTTCTCACCTAACGACTTCTGCGCATGCAGGCACTTGAATAGGGCATCGTATGAATCGACCAATCCGGTCATCACACGATCGTGCCAATTTGGCCTGAGCCTATCAGGCAATGACAGCTCAGGGCTTTGTTTGGCACTGCTTATAAGCAAGCCGTGCCTGGGATCGGGGTCCTTCTGCCTTTTCTATCTTCAAGACAGTGTGTCCCAATAAAGTGCGTTCTGAGAAGAATCCTGTTGTGGTCGTCTCACACCTAAGACCACAGACAAGAGGGGTATAGCTGAAAACTCTGAGGGCGGTGCAGAAGGCCAGTGAGCCTCAGTGCTTAGGCCTCTCACTACAGTAACCTCATCACCTTCGAAGGTGAGTGGCCGTTTTCATGTAGTTTCTCAGCTGCTGATTTCAAGCTCACCTGGCAGTGACAGCAGGGCACCCACACGGCTCTCAGGCCTCCCACTCACATCCCTGTGGTCCTCAGCCCTGCTTTCCCTCCAGTTCACACACCACACACGTTCCTTCTGCCACGAAAACACCCTTTCCCAAGAAGACCTTGCGTAGGTCTTCTCACCCAGAAGGATTGTGTTTTCTTCTTGTGCCAAGATCTATCCTGAAGCCATTTCTTTCTTCACATTGGCTCCATAAGATCATTTGAATTCATTTCAGTACCTTGTATTTCCCGGGATCTGCTGACTGCTTAGAACTCAGAGTTCTGTAGGGACAGCAGAGATGGCCTTTCTGAGATCAAGGTAGATTTTGTGTACAGCTTCATCTTCACTTACACACTCAGTAGTGCCTGGCCTGTACTCAACTGCACCCGCCCTGCTGAACCACAAACACCAAACATAGTCGTGCGATGCTCACACTGTTCACAGCACAACCCAGGTCTTAGTTTGCAGGCACGTTCTCGCCTCTCAGCATCTTGGTGCTGCATCCTCCTGAGGGCAAACTTCCCTAAAACCCCTTACACTGACTTTGCCATTCTGTCACTCCCCAGAAGCAAGATTCACCCCCCCACACACTGATGTAAATTGCTCTCCTCAGGTGTCATTTTAAACCGCATTACCCATTCAGGTGCCTTCTAAAAATTCTCTTCATGTCTTGGTTACCTCTGAGGCTTTGGTCAGTATTTTGGACCACTATGACAAATAGCAAGTAATGAGAACAGAGATGTGTGCCTCGGGAAGAATACAAAAGGGAAATTAAGGGGAGCTGGGACTGAAATGAAGGCACTCAGCCAGAATGTGGTTGTTCTAGAATTTTTCTATCACTGTGATAAAACATTGACCAAAAGCAACCTGAGGAGGAAAGGGCTTATTTCATTTCATCTTATAGCCTATAGTCCATAACAAAGGGAAGTCAGGGCAGGAACTCAAGGCAGGAGCCTGGAGGTGGGAACTCTAGCAAAGGCCATGGAGGAACACTGATTACTGGCTTGCTAAATTTGTATTCTTACACAACCCAGGACCTCCTGCCTTGAGTGACACTGGCCACAATGGGCTGGGTCTTCTCATATCAATCATTAATCAAGAAAATGCCCCCACACACACAAGGTCAATCTGGAGGAAGCTTATTTTCTTTAACTGAAGTTCCCTTTCCCAGATAACACTAGCTTGTGTCAATGTGGTAAAACAAAACAGCATACTGCTTCAAATGTCTCACATATTAAAGTCAAAAGCATCAGCAGAACAGCCAAAGCCAATGAAGAATGCCTCCCTTTTAAAAGAGTCACCACGAATACCATGAATGTTAGCCTAATAATAAATGCTGACTTAGAATGTATGCCAGCTTGGATTTCCCTCTACCACATTCCCTCACGCCCTCGAACAATCTATCCTATACCTATCGTACAATCTCAATCACAAAAGAGGACTCTTTCAGGTAAGAGCAAAACATCTGTGAATGGCAAAAAAAATATATAATCACTTTGGATAGACCTCTCTGGGATGCAGGACGTGCCATCCCATTGGCTGGAGTCCCAGAGGAAGCAAGCTGACTACTTGCATTCAACACTCTCTTTTTCCTGGTTGCGAATGCAATGTCACCAGCTGCCTCACACTCCTGCCATCGCAATGGCAGACTGTGCTGTGTCCTCAAATGTAAAAATAAAGCCCTCCTTCCTTAAGTTGTTCTTGCCAGGCATTGTGTCCCAGCAACAAGGTAAGGGGTGGATACATCAGTTCATATTCTTTACCTAATTTCATTTTAAAAATTCACTTCATCTTTAAGGCTTATTACGAAGTGCATATTTTGAGCAAGATAAATTCAAAACCAGCAATATCATAGATAGCTATGACTGAGATACATGGGTGTGCCTTTCCCACTATATATATACATATACATATATATATATATATCAGCAGAACAGCCAAAGCCAAAGTGTATATATATACACACACATATATATATACATCAAGTATATATATATATATGTATATATACATATATATCATATTGATATAAATTAAATATAAAACGTGGTTGGGTTCTCACGGTCCAGCCTGCCTGAAAGCATACACAGGCCTGCCTGATGCTATCAGGCTCAAGTGGGCACCATTATGATGAGCAAGCGAATGGTGGAGAAATGGGAGAGAAAGAGGCAGAATGGTTTGTGTGCTGCGGTCTGAAGAAGCCAGGGTGGTGAGCAATGCACTGATGTTAACGGCCGGCTTGCCACCTGCAACTGAGGTGACATCTGGACCTGGGCTACTACCTAGGGCCATATCTGGGTCCGTGGTTCTACCACAGTCAGGGTCTGTGTTGACAGCCATGACCCATCTCACCACCAAGGCTGATGCTCAGGACACCTGTAGCCATTTTGGTGTCCAAGGCTGTGCCACCCCTGGGACCATGTGGATCTGAGTGGCCTGTGCTGCCACCAGGAGACTTGATGACATCTGGATTTGGGCTGCTACCAGGGGCCATGTCTGGGTTCACAGCCCTGCAGCAGCCATGATCTGTGTTGACATCCATGGCTTCAGAAACCACTGAAGGTTGTGTGGATGACCGGGGTCTCCTGAGTCTATGTTGGTCTTCGAGAGCCATGCTGCCGCTAGAGCCATGCTGTCTGAATGGTCTATTCTGCCACTTGGGCTATAGTGTCATCTGAGCTTGGGCTGTAGCATAGGACCATGTCTGGGTTCATGACCCTACCATAGTCAGGGTCTGGGATACTATCTGTGGCTCCTGATACCATCGTTGGCCATGCAAATACCCTGGGTCTGGGCCATCACCTAAGGCCAGATAAGGCTCTGAGGGCCATGCTGCAGCTGGGGCCATACAGGTCTGAGTAGTCTGCACTGCCACAAGGTGTGATGGTGATGTCTTGGCCAGGCTGCAGCTGAGGGCCACATCTGGGTCCATGGTTCTGCCAAAGCCAGGATCTATACTGATGTCTGCAGCTCCTGATACCATCAAAGGCTATGCCAATACTAGGGATCTAGGCTGCCACATGGGGCTATGTTGGTATACAAGGCCCACACGGCCACCTTAGCCATGCTGATCTGAATGACCTGCATTGTCACCTGGGGCCAAGCTGATATCCAAGCCTAGGCTGTTGATAATAACCATGACTGGGCCCATGGTCCTACCACATCCAGGATCTCTTAATGTCTGTGGCCCATGGTACTACCAAAGGCCACATGGATGCCTGGGTCTAGGCTGAAATCTATGATGATGTTGGTGCCCAAGATTCATGCTGCCACCAGGGCCACACCTATCTGAATGGCCTACACTATCACCTGAGTCTATGGGTCATCCGGGCCAGGGTTTCTGCCAAGGGCCATGTCTGGGTCTGTCGGGCATGCATTGATATCTGTGTTTTCTAATGTCATCAAAGGCAATGCCGATGCCAGGGGTCTGGGCTGCCACGTGGGGCCATGGTATCATCCAGACCAGGACTACTGCTGAAGCGAACTCTGGGTCTGTGGCTCTACCACATCAGGGTCTATATTGATGTCCATGATCCATGGTACCGCCAAAGGCCACACAAATACCCAGAATCTGGGCTGCAACCTGTGGTCATGTTGGTAACTAAGGACTGAGCTGCCCCTGGAACCATGCCAATTTGGGTGGCCTATGCTGTCACAGGGGGTCATGATGTCAGCCCGTGGGCTGCTACTGTGGGCCATTGAGTCTGTGGTCCAGCACAACCAAGGTCTGGTTGATGTCCATGGCTCCTGTGGCCACCAGGGACTGAGAAAGATGGCTGGGGTCTGGACAGTTACCTGTAACCATGTGCCCGAGGGCATTGATGCTGAGGCCATACTGATCAGGGTGGCCTGTGCTGCCACAGGGGCCATGGTGATGTCCAAGCATGAGCTGCTCTCAAGGGCATATCTAGGTGAGTTGCTATCTAGGGCACATCTAGGTCAGTGTTCTTGATGCAACTTGGGCCTGTGATGATGTGTGATGTTAGCACAGGGAGTAATTGGAACCATGTGTTTTGAAATACAATGAACATGCTGAGCCAGCCTGCCCCTCACTGGCCCTAGGGTAGCTGGCTCTTCCCCTTACTGGACATTTCAGCAGGAGAGCTGGCCCTGCCCCACTGTGTCAGAGCTAGTCCCCACACTTGGGAGAGATGGTGTCACTCCTCACTGCTGTGGAATAATCCCGTTGTTCACTGTAAATATGCATTGCTCTCCTTGGTTAATAAAGAGCTGGGTGCCTATAGCTGGGAAGGAAGAGATTGGGTAGGAGAACCAGACTAGGAGGACACTGGAAAGACGAAGGACAGAGTCAGGAGGAGATGCCAGAGGTCACGAGATGCAGAGCAAGCAGGATGAGAGGTATATACAAGAGGTAAACAAGCCTCAGGGAAGCACAGAGATTAATAGAAACTGGTTAATTTAAGCTATAAGATCTAGCTACAAACAAGCCCAAGCTACCAGCTGGGCACATACAATTAATATTAAGTTTCTGTGTGGTTATTTGGGAACTGGCTGGAAGAACAGAAAACTCTGCCTATATCTCATCGCTGGTATTGGAGAGCTAGCCTCAATGGCATGGGCCTAGGAGAGCTGGATCTACCCCTACTAGCCTGAAAGATAGTCTCAGTAGCCAGGACCTGCCAACTTAGCTACCACCCAGACCCACACCCTGGGCCTTGGGTTGGCTCACTGTAACATCTACCCCACCTATGGCCCGCTGAAGTACGTACGAAGGGGCTGGTCCTACAGAATAACTGCAGAATCTCCATGACTTGGGTAGTGACAGAATATCCAAGAAGAGTTTTGATGAGGGCCTGTTGTTGGTTGTTTTTTCACTCTTTGACTCCTTGGGGGCCTACCACCCAGCTCCCAAATAAATCACACAGAGTTTTATTCATTCTTATGAAGGCCCGGCCTTAGCTTAGCTTGTGGCTAGCCTGCTTTTCTTAAATTATCCTGTCTGCCTTTTGCCTCTGGGCTTTTATCTTTCTCAATTTCTTTACTTCTTTCTCTGTGGCTTTCTATGTAGCTGAGTGGCTGGCCTCTGATATCCTCCTTTCCTTGTTCTATCTTGCCCTTCCTTTTCTTTTCCCAGATCTCTTCTTCTATTTATCCTTTCTGCCTGACAGCCCCACCTATCCTTTCTCCTACCTTGCTATTGATTAGTCAACTCTTCATTAGACCATCAGGTAGGTGTTTAGACAGGCAAAGAATCACAGCTTCACAGAGTTAAACAGACTCAATATAAAAGAAAGCAATGCATTTTTGCATCATTAAAACAAATGTTCCACAGCATGAACAAATATAAGACATCTTAAAATAATATATAACATATATATCATACAATAATGTAATATATTATATGTATATAATGTAATTATATATATATATATATATATATATATAACCAAAACAGGGTCCTGTGATGATGGTGTGCTAAAGGCCCTGAACTAGACCAATGACTCACTGCAATGACCATTTTGCAGGTGGGGCTGATTGGAGGAAAGGGTGTACCGCATGACACACTGCTGAGATGATTGAAGAGGTGTTGGAAAGACAGAAGAATGAGGTGTTTTGTTTGTTTTTTGTTTTTAATTAATTAATTGGGCCCTGATGCTGTGGTGAGGAGCAGATATGGGGTGACTAGGAGGTGAGTAAGGCTGGGGTGCATGATATGAAATTCCCAAAGAATCAATGAAGAGTGATGCTAAAAAATATATGTAAAACATGTACTGTCTCTTTCTCTTGCCTTTCTTTAATAAAACCAATTCTTTCTCATGCTAACGTGGCCTGAAATTCTTCTCTACGGTATAAGTTAGGAGCCCAGTCACACACACACCTGTGGAGAGCTCCTTCAGGGAGGTAGCAACAACAGTCTGCCACTGAGAAAACACAAGAGAGATGCTTTTAGACCAAAACCTAGTGACGGTACTATAGCAACTATACAACCAGCCGCACCCCAGTACACACCCCATGCCAAGACTCACACACACAATCCATTTTTGTATTAAAAAAATATGAGTTTCCCTCATTTTTAGTAGTTCCTTGAGAATTTGGTACAATGTATTTTGATCATATTCTTCCAGCTTCCTCACCATCTCCTCACCCACTCGACTTTGTGTCCTTTTTTTTTGGTTTTCAAGCCCATCAAGTAGAGTTTGTCCTGTCCTTCTATTTGTGGATGGCTTTCCACTGGAGCGTGGTTGACCTACCAGAGGCCTCACCCTCAAAGAAAATGGGCTCTCCCTCTCCTACTAGCAGGCAATTGCCACAAGCTCCTTAGCTAGGGGTGGGACTTCGTACCCACCTTCACCTCCGAGCTGGGATTGTTGCCTGGCTTGTGCAGCAGGATGTAGATTGCCAGGCAGAAACAGAAGCATGATACCTCATCCCCCACCCCATGCATATTTGAATGGTTTTACTCTTAGGCCTTCTAAGTTACTTTTTTCACCAGTCATTCACAATTTCTCAGTTCTTCCATTATTATTTTCTTAAATGGAAGACTGCTCACCATAGCAACATGGATACTAAAAACAGACCAATACTCGGAAAATTAGCATGCCCTTACAGAAGGTAACACACTCATTTTACAAAATCATGCATATTTTTTTTCACAGCACCCAAGATATTGATTCAGCTTAGGTGTCCATCAGGAGATAAACAGATAAAGGAAATGTGGCATATATACACAATACAATTAATCCAGTCACTAAAGAATATGAAATTATGCCAGTTTCAGAGCAATGGCTAGAACTGTGTCATCATCAAATCATGTGAAATATGCCAGAATTTGAAAGATTAGAATATGGGACCTCTATTTTTTAAAAGAGACATGTGAAAGTAGATGGAACACTATATGAAAAGAGGAAAGGAGGAACATTGGGGAAAATCCAATCAATGCATGATATATATTCGTGAGAATGTCATAATGAAGCTCACTATTTTGTATAATGAAAATATACTAATTTTAAAAAATGATCCATGAGATTATATACTCCCCATGAAAGAAAATGAAACATTAGTGAAGCCATGAACATGTACACCCTAGAAAAAGAAAGTGAATCTGACCTAGTTCCTAGATGCGGCCATTAATTTGAAAGAAATACAAAGAACTTTCTAGAGGAACAAATCCATCACCACCACTAGGGAGGTAGTTTCACGAGAGCCTAGAATCAAGAAAATTTATCAAACATTGCCATACATAGATCCCCACACCCCAATTCCTTGAATTGTGAAAATACCAACTTCTTAGGTATAAAAGAGAATTGGAAATCTGAATGAACATTTAACATAGTTTGTTTTAGTTGTGAGCAAACATAACACCATATTGAATTTTTGAAAGGAAGAGTGGGTAGAAAACAGAAAAACATGTTTTCTGTTCCCACCCCTTTCTTAAGTGGCTGTGTCACTGAATGTCAAAGGAAGGAAATTGAGAACAGTCTGCTCTGGATTCTGGGTTGCACCCTTGCATATCACCTCCAGGACAGACCTATGGCCTCTTAGATACTAAGAGTGCCTCTGAGAGCTTCCTCCAGCCAGGGAGGACAATAGGACTTACCTCTGCTCAGCTTTCCTGCAATAACACCCCATTCTGCAGATCAACTGATTGTTGAATTCCTTTGTGAGCCAAGATTAACTTCAAAGGTATAAAAGGGGCAACAGATGATGAAGAGATAGAGGGTGCCTCAGCACCCAAGCCTGCTCATCTCCATCTGGCTACTGAAGACAGTAACTGCATCTTTCTTAACTCCATTTCTACCAAACAACCAATGTAATGGGTATCAACTGTTCAACAGAGATCAGTAAA
This sequence comes from Dicrostonyx torquatus, assembly GCA_028555095.1. NCBI lineage: Eukaryota > Metazoa > Chordata > Mammalia > Rodentia > Cricetidae > Dicrostonyx > Dicrostonyx torquatus. Next base: position 514,591 of record JAQHUG010000381.1, on the reverse strand, counting down.
AACCGCCATCCCTACCTGGCAAATGTGGTCATTTTAACTGTGGATGTAGCCAGAGGTTTTTAAGGCAAAACATCTGGCCTCCAGCAACCGCAGCATGCTAGGCTTGACCAACCTATCTTTAGTTTCTTTGTGGGCTTAAATGAGGAGTCTGCATTTTAGCAAATGCAGCACCTACCAAACTCCTGTCTCATACAGCACCCTCCCACCTAGAGTTGAAGTCCACATTTCTTCCTTACGAACTAGTGGTAAAATTAAAAGTGTTTTTGTCCTTGAGATTTCTCTGCAACAACATGCTGTGTTTTTGTGGCCAAGGCCAGTCAGTGTTCAACTGGTCTCACTGGCCTAAACTGACAGGTTCTCAATCACTATGTAGCTTGACCAGTTCACAGCAAGTTCAAAAGGAGACTAGCTGGTAAATTCTATGAAGAATGTAGTGAAAGTTCACTCACTCACTCTTCCATAAAAGAACTGACAAACCGTAATATAGTCAGAAAAAGCTTTTGTAGAGTTCTGGAAATTAACCAAAGGCTGACAGTGCCTGAGGGAGTATTTATGCAAGAAAAGTAGCTAAGTCTTAGGGAAAAAAGAAAAAATAAACCAGGAAGCTTTTAAGAAAGGTTAGGCCCACCCCTATCCTCTGCCCTAGCTCAGCAATCTGAGAAACAGATTTCTTATTCACAAAGAACTCCATTAAATGGGTCTGTTGGGTAGTTTACTGGAAGATCCACCTAGAAAAATCCGTCTACCTTAGTGGCTCAGTGATAAGAGCTTAGGAGACTCAAGATATTTGTCTGGAACTTTTGCTAGAAACTGTCAGAAGAATAGGGCTGCCTGAGGCAATGGGTGACCAGATGTGGCAAATGACAAACTAATCCAAAGCACACAGAGAGAGAAACAGAGGATTGAGCTGTCCACTAGGGCTGTGCAAAGCTCTGATAGCTCTTAGGGAATCTGGAAGACCCCGGGAATCACTACGTAAGTTGTGCTTGTGTGCAGCACATGAAGATGGCCCTGAGCAGCTACCACAAGGACACACATGGGACAAACAAACAAAAATGTGTGTTGGGGCAGACACAGGTGCAAGCCTGTTCTACCTTGTCTGTAGGTCAGAGAGTCTGAGCTTATTTTCACTCTTAAAGTTATTGACAACAGGTGTGGCTACAAAACAAGATATCCTGACCTAGGGTGTGGGCACTTGGTGTTTTGGACATTAAGATAGCCCATAGAGGTGGATCCACTCCACCCTGACCAAAGGTCAGAGAATTTAAACATACTCCTGTACTCCTTTATTTAAAATAGGAGGTTTGACATAAGGAGTGGCTGCCTACAGGATACCTGGTATAGGGTGTGTTCACTGCCCCAAACATCAAATGCTTTACTAAGGAATTAATGGCTTGATATCTCAGGTATTAACAAGTATGTTTTGGTTATCCTTTGTGTCCTTGTGCCACCCCCCTCCCTGCTTTTGTGTTAAGGTATAAAAGTACATGGAAAATAAACACCAAACTCAGAACTCAAAATTCAACATTCAGTATTCACTGAGTTGCCCTCCTGGTACTATATCCTATGTCTCTGTGTTTCTTTCTTATCTCTGTTCCTCCTACCTAATGTTTCTAATCCTTATGCCCCTACCCTGAAACATACAAACCCGCTGTGACTAGACCATGGCAAAAGTCACCCCTAAAAGGTGGCTTACAACGACTGTGATCACGAGTATTTGCCATCCAACATCCACTTCTTCAAAATAGCATAATGTTCTCTGCAGTTCCCCGTGTTGTCACAGATGGCAGAAATCCTTTAAGGAGAGTAGAAAAAGGTAAGGGTAGGGAAGGGGTGATGGCTACCAAAGGATACAAAGTTTCAGTTGACCTTCAGGAATAAGCTTAGTAATCTAGCACCAGAATGATGACCATGATTAATAATCCCACAATTACTAAGAGTAATTTTTCAACAAATAAACACACAAGCAGGCTTTGTAGTGCAGGACGTATTTATTAATCATCCTATAACATAAACATGTCAAAATATTCTACAAGTACATAAACTTACTAAATGTTAATTTAAAAAGCACCTTACATTTTTAAGTTTACTTTAAAAGCAAATTGATAAGACGTTTTCAGATAACCACAAATTCTAAGCAGGTAATTAAACCTAAGAAGGCCCTGTGACCTAAGACTGCAGTTTTGAAAAAAATAGTTAAGGCCAAATTGTCAACTACCTCATTGAGACTTGACAGTACACATCTGAACACACAGAGAACCCATCACGGATGCCTCCTCTTTGAGCTTCCAGGCTATCTGGGAAACTCTAACCATTCTCTGGATAATAAGATAAACTGAAGTCTGACTTCACTGGCCATGTGAGGTGAGGCTGCTATCAACAGCCTGGGGAGCTCTTCCTTAGGAACCTGCACTCACGGAAAGTTGGGTTCTTGACTACACCCCAGGAAAGAATCAAGATGTGTAAATAAAGCAAGAATTTCAAAAAGTTAGAACAGTGAGATGTCTTAGTAAGGAAACTGTTTGCTGCTGAGCCTGAAGACCTGAGTTCAAACCCCAGGACCCACAAGAAGGAAACAGAGCACTGCCTCTAGCTGGATGTCATGCATCCTCCATAGCAGATATGGACACACACACTCACACAAAGATAGATAGATAGATAGATAGATAGATAGATAGATAGATAGATAGATAGATAAATAGATAGACAGACAGGTGTAATTTCTTAATTACAAAAAGGAGAAAGTTGAAGATGTAGCTCAGTGGTAGAGTGTCTACCCAGCTTTCTTGAGGCCCTGGGTTGAAGCCCCAGAACTGCAGAGTAAGAAAAGAAGGAGATGATTGACTGAGCCTAAATTCTTTTGGCAGAACAACCTGATGTGCTAGAGGCTTAGTTGAGCTTCATTTGAGGTAAGGAAAATAAAATGGCATAGATTTTTTCTTTAAAAAAAAAAAGAACCAAAAGAAATTCCAGATTTGAAGAGTATAATAATTAAAAGGGAAGTCACCAAGGCATCTGAACATCAGATCTGAGCAGGTGGGATGAAGATGGGGAAATCTGAAGGCAGAGTAGCTGGGGTTATCTCACTTGAGAAGATCTGAAGGCAGAGTAGCTGGGGTTATCTCACTTGAGAAGATCTGAAGGCAGAGTAGCTGGGGTTATCTCACTTGAGAAGATCTGAAGGCAGAGTAGCTGGGGTTATCTCACTTGAGAAGATCTGAAGGCAGAGTAGCTGGGGTTATCTCACTTGAGAAGATCTGAAGGCATAGTAGCTAGGGTTATCTCATCTGAGAAATGAGGAAGAGAGTGAAGAAGCATGAGCAGAACCTGAGACCTACTGACCCCTCCAAGGAGTCAGCTTTGCTTGAGGAAAACACAGATGTCATGATATGAGTCAGTGGTGCCAATCATGTGACTCGGGATGGACTAAAAGCCCCTCAGTATGCTGCACAGTTTAAAATAGGAATTTCCCCTGAGTGACAGTGTTTGAAGACTGAGGCAGGAAGATGATGAATTAGGTCAGCATGAGTCACATAATGAAAAAAAAAAAGCAAGCAACCAACCAACCAATATCAGACTGGAGGTGGAGTGGGGGAGATGGCACAACACATCTTTTCATGGCATGTGAACTGCATCTCAATAAAAGTCAGGAACCAATAATTCAGTCACTTAACCCTGGCAGAGACTTAGGTGAATTGCAGAGGAGTTGTGCCCTCCCCTCCCAGCTCTCACCTTGGCATGTAGACATTTGTTGTAGATTCTTAGCATGCTTCCTTTTTGGCTTTCCTTTCTGCCCTCCCCTTCTTTGGGGCAATAAAAGTGAGAGGACACTAACCCCAGAGCCAAAACAAAAGAAACAAAAAGAGGGAAATATGTCAGCTATCTGGAAAAAGCTTGCGTTTGGCAATTCTGTAATGGACTGTTCTGCTTTTACTAAGTAGCTTCTTCCAGTGTAAAAGGTAAAACATCCCTTAGTGAGGAACAAAAGCTCAGAGATGGGGTTGAGCTGGCCCAGGTTCATATAGCTGAGAAAATGGCTCACTGGGGACCCCATTCAGATCTAAAGGTAGGTAGTCTAGCTCACACTGCACCCACCACTGTGGACATGGCAGCCCACTCTCTCTTCTACTCTTACAAAAATTACTTTGACATAGCAGAGTTGAGTTCACTGCTTCTCAAAACACAACAAATTGTGTGTGCCAACAGATTGTTTTAGAGTTGTCAAAACCCAAGTCATATCCAAACTGAAGGCAATGTTGACATAGTGCCCCTAGGTGTGGGGTGGGGCTCAGTCTGGGTCCCAGGAGGCAGTTAATTATCCGAAGGAGGCAGTCACGTTACAAATGAGACTTGCCTGGCCATATACATTTGCATTAGGCATCACACATGTCCCCACCTCCAGTTGTCAGTTCCTTCCATGGAAACAATGGAATGGCGCTGACCAGAACATAAAGAAGACTTGATGATTCTCCCGTCCATGGATAGCAGGCAATCTCCCTGCCCATCCACGGGGTTTATTTAAAGAAGAGTAGGTGTCTCACTACTTAGGCCCATTTTCTCAGGGGGGGAAAAAAAAGCTTTCCAGCCCCTCCCTGCCTTAGCATCATTGAGACAGACATCCAGAATTCCTGGGACCCAGACAGCACAGCCTCCTGCTGACCTCTTCGAACACTGCTTCTTCTAGGCTTAGGGTGGAGATTTACAGCTACCACACATTGCTGCTTAACACAGCAAGAAAAGGTGGCCCTTGGTTCTTCTGAACAGGCAACAACACAATATCGCATAGTGCGACAGTGCCATCAAGTGGACAGAAAATCAACAATTGAAGAAATGATTTCCAAGAGCATGATTCTGAGGGAAGTGTTCAGAATCACGCATGGCATCAGTTCCCCTCCCCGTCTAAAGGCATAGCCATGCACCACATTTTTAAATGAAGTCACCCTATTTAAGACCTTGGGCTTCCTTGGGCATGTCGTCGGCCTCACTCTGGAGAAGACATATGCAGCCCTATTGCGAGGTAGTTGCTCTTGATGATGTATTCTGAACCCCTCCTTCAGAACTCTGGATGCTGTGTCATCATCCTCACTAGGACACTGCATGAGACAACTCCTCTGGAGTTACGGATTAATGGATGACATGGATTCATAAGATGGATAGATGATAGATGGATACAGGAATAGAAGGAAGAAGGGAACAGGGAAGGAAAACGGGGGGGGGGGTGGGGGGGGAAGAGCTAAAGAGCTTGGCAGCCCAAGTCATTGTTTCTACTAACAAATCCAAAGTAGCACATTTGGTTTCTGTTTTTGCAAGATTCAGTGATTTTTGAATCCAAGAACACTTCCATTAGTGTAATCAGTAAATTTTACAGCACATAATTTTTATTTTTACAAAGGTGTGGTTTTTCCTGGGTACTGAATACAGGCTTCACCTTTCAAAAGTCACTCTTTGTGTATGAAGCTGCTTTTGTCATGCAAGTCTCTCAATCAGCCTTTCTTGTCTAAGTTTGGAGCACTTGTCACCCAACTGTACAGGGTCCCTAATGACAGAAAAAGAACGAACATTTCCCTGATGAGTTTGGCTATTCCTGAACCTACAGGTTCCTTCATGATCATTTCCTTGTGTTTTTATGTTGCTGATTTTGCCAATGTGGGCTCTGAATGCACCTTGTCAACAATGGGCATTCACTTAAATAAAATCAAAACCTTCAGATGAAATTGCTCACATTGGTATTTTGCAGGGACATCATTGTCCCTCTTAAACTAAAATAAAGCAATAGTTGATGTTGAATTATGGACTCATTCACATATAAATAGCTTTGGCAGGTCACCATGGAGGTGACATTGCAAAGGAACTCTGCAGTACATCTGCACCTTGTTGTGCTACTGTCTCAAAAGGCAGACAGGCAGTCTAAAGGAACTATTCAGGAGTCCTCAAGCTTCGACTTCTGTTCTCAGCCTCTGCATCGGACAATTAGATAAAAAGAATCTGCCCTCAGAGGCAGATAGAGATGACAGCTTTCTCAGCAATACAATGCATGACAAGCCTAGGTGAGAGTTTCCTTGCAAAATGCAAGAGGAAATTGATTTAGACTTTTTTTTTAATGATACAGACTTTTCAGGGTTTATTTAAGGAAAGTCAGGCAAGCATTGGTAGCCTCAGGACTGGAGAAACACCATTTTATCTGTTGGCAGTCACTCTGGACTTACTGTAAATACTCACAAATACCTAAAACAACTGCCTTGACCAGCTCTAAACAAATATGAATTATGAGTAAATCTCACCTCATGTCACAGCTCAACTCTACATGCTCAAGTATTCCTCACCTGAAAAACATTTGTTAAGTGCTTACTTAATGCTTTCTTCTCACTATACTGGAGGAGGGAGGTGACATTGCAGTGACATCTGCCTATGGTCAAAAGGTGTCAGAGCTCTTGGAAGAGTAAGACTTTAAAAATAAATTCCACAAAAATGAAAATCTCCATCAGTTACTTGCTATATTAGGCATTTGACAAAGGACTTCAACTTGTAATTTTTTCTAATTGTGTGTGTGCGTGCGCACGCGCGCACATGAGTAGAGATGCCAGCAGAAGCCAGCAGAAGGAATCTAATTCCCTGAAGCTGAGTTATGGATGATTTTAATCTGTCCAAATCATCCATAACTCGGAATAGAACTTGGGTCTTCTCCAGGAACAGAAAATACCCTTAGCCACTGAGCCCCCCATCTCCGTAGCCTCCCCTGTCTTTTGTGACAACACACTCACAATACAACAGATTCAGACATAAAAGACCTCTGAATGGCTCGTACTATTTAATAAATGTATGTAGGCTTGAGAGAGAGACAAAAAATATAGAAAGAGTAATAAAATAAACAATGCCTTACAAAAAAGGTAAAGTCTTTAAAAAAAACAGAATACAGATAGTTATAGATTAAAAAAATAAAAATAAGCCACATAAACATGGAAAATTCACAGAATGTCTGGATTATATATTTTATTATGTTTTCTTTAAATTTTTTGATTATGAAGGAACTAAGTACAGAAAGACATCTCATTATATGGTCTACTAAGCTAAGCCAGCATGGATATTATAAAGGTATTATTGCTTCATAATTTGGGTCTAAGGATATGATGCTTTCAGAAAGAGAGTCTTCTTTTGTTTTCATAGAGCATAAGAACCTATGGACTTCTCCTATACCAATCTGGTATGATAGACCACGCCCTCCTGAAAGGTCACTGTAAACACCTTCAGAAAAATTACTTCACTCAACTGCCGATTGATATGTACCTGTCACACAGATTATACCATGAAAGACCTAATTAACAGTGCCCCCATACAACAGAAAGCAGTTTGGAGAGAAATAACTACGTCTATTTTCCCAAATATTGTTTATAAATGCATTCTTTACATTTAAAGGAGAAGATGATATACATATGAATAATTTGCATTGGTATAAATTTTGATTTATTGACATAAGTTTAAGGTAAATCTTGTCATATGTGTATTTATGATCTTGATTAAGGTATTGTGATTGTGTAGTTCATTTTAAAATGTAATGTATAATTAAGAAATATAGGTTGATAGATAATCTCTATAATAGTCAAGTTTATAATCATGTTAATTAGATTTTCTAGATATGCATAGATATATTTCAGTTAGATAGGCATTCTTCATATCTCTCAAAGACTACAGAATATGGCATTTTAAATATTTTAATAACTTAGGGATTTTCATGACAATGAGACACGTCTGCTCCTGACCAAGCTACTTCCTGAAGAAGATGGGCATCGAAGAGACTCCTTATGGAGTTAGTTAGCCATTTGGCAAGAAACTGCTTTTGCCTGGACTGCTTAAATGGACACAAAGAACCCACAGAAAAAGGACTGCTGAACTTGCCTAAAAGGTAAGAGGATCCTTCAGGGTTCCTGCTTCATAAAAGAGTCTGTGAGACATTCTATAGGACACAGAAAGAAAGTGTCTGAACTGTCTTTGAATTTTCCTCCTTCATGGAAATTCCTGCTGGATTCTATGGGCCTGTAGGCTAAAGATGGATGCCTCAACGGTATAAAAGAAGTTTGGGTGACTGCCCAGGCAGCGAGATGTCTCTGTCATTTCTAGAGTTTGGAAGTTGCTTACTTCTTGTTTACTTAGGTGATATTATATCCTTCTGGAGTCTTTGATGGAGTTGAAGAATGGATATAACATTATAGTTATAGTTTTCCTTAGTTATGATAAAAGATAAAATAGATATAAATATGGTAACTGTAATTCTTGCTTGATAACTGTTTTGTTATATGTAATTTTACTATGTTAAAATGAAAGCCTTTCTTTTTTGTTTAAACAGAAAAAGGGGAAATGATGTAGGCGGGTCCTTTCTGTATTTCTGTGCTCTCATTGGTTGAATAAAGGACTGCCTGGCCTACAGAATAGGACTCAGCCCTTAGGTGGGCAGAATAGCCAAAACAGAAGGTTGGAGAGAAGGAAATGTGTCAGATGCCATGATTCTCCTGCCCGAGATAGACGTACGTTAGAATCATCCGGTAAGTTACCACCTCGTGGTGACACACAGATTATTAGGAATAGGTTAGTTTATGATGTGAGGGCTAGCCAAGAAGAGGCTAATGATAATGGGCCAGGCAATAATTTAATTAATACAATTTTCATGTGGTTATTTCAGGCATAAGCTAGCTGGTGGCTTGGAGCCTGGTGCCAAAAAAAGGCCCCGCTCCTCAGCGGGAACACAGCTGCACCTATTACAACAGTCCAGGTTGACCTGGAACTCCTTTGTACCCTTTCATTCAGACTGGAATCCAGCCTAACATTCTGGTGATTCTTCCCTCTTCAGTTAGAAATGCCTTCACAGACATGTCACAGATGTGTTTCTGGGGAATTCTAAGGCCCAGTCAAGGTAACAATGAAGGTTAATAATCAATCACTGAGTCTACTCAATTTAAAACCATAGTTCAGGAGGTAAAGATGAAGGTTACATTCCTAAGCCTGTTTTGCTCAGAGTCATAGAGAACATGTTTGAAAGTTTCACATGACAGACAGAAACACTTTTGTTCCTGCTGAACCATTCTCATAAAGACAGGAACAGGGACAGTGTAGTGGTGGACCACCAGGCCGCCTGGAGACGAAGCCTTAGCAGCTCAGCAGACTGAAACAACAGCAGTGGCCTCCAAGGTTGTCTGACCACTAGAACCTTAGCCTCATCCCCAACTGCAACTGGAGAAGTGGAGATCAGAGCAATAGCCACCCTGCACCAGGAGGAGCAACCATCTAAACCACAAACTCATAGGTACCTGGATGAACAATTACAGAAGGCTCTGCCCTGCTTGTACCTGAAGGAACATTCAAGGGAGCCACAGAAACCAAAGACACCCCTGAAACACAGGCCCCACATGATCCAATTGGAGGGAAAGATGGGTACACAACAGAGTAAGAATATACTCAACAACATAAAGAGCAACACGGCACCAGAAACTAGTGGTTCTACAACAGTAAGAACCAAACATCCTAACACAAATGAAGTAGAAGAAAATGACCTTAAAAATAACTTTATCAAGATGATTGAGGCCCTCAAAAAGGAAATTAAAACTTCACTTAAAGAAGTGGAGGAAAAGAAAAAGAAAAATTGGAAGAAATCAGCAAATCCCTTAAAGAAAACCAAGAAAAATCAACCAAGAGGTGAAAGAAATGATTTAAAACTTGAAAAGGGAAATAGAGGCAATAAAGAAAACACAAACTGAAGGAAATATGGAAATCGATCAGAAACTACAGAAGCAAGCATAAACAACAAAATACAAGAGATGGAAGAGAAAACCTCAAGTGCTGAAGATACAATAGAAGAAATAGATACAGTGGTCAAAGAAAATATCAAATCCAACAAATCATTAATACAAAATACCAGAAAATCTAGGTCACCATGAAAAATTTGAACCTGAGAATAATAGGCATTGAAGAAAGAGAAGAAGTCCAATTAAAAAGCACAGAAAACATAGTCAACAAAATCATAGAAGAAAACTTTTCCAACCTAAAGAAGGACAGGCCTATGAAAACACAAGAAGTTTACAGAACACCAAATGGAGTGGAAAAAACAAACCTCTCTCTACATAATAATCAAAACACTAAACATACAGAATAAAGGATATTAAGAGCTGCAAAGGAAAAAGGCCAAGTAACATATAAAGGGAGACCTATCAGAATTACATTCAATTTCTCAATGAAAATAATGAAAGCCAGAAGGTCCTGGTTAGGCATCCTCCAGACACTACGAGCCCACAGATGCCAGCCCAGACTACTATAGCTTTCAATCAATATAGATGGAGAAAGCAAGATATTCCATGACAAAATCATATTAAATCAATATCTATCCACAAATCCAACCCTACAGAAAGTACTAGAAGGAAAACTATAACCCAACAATGCTTGCTTCACCCACAAAAACACAGAAAATAAACAATCCCACACTAGCAAATCCCAAAGAAGAGAAATATATGCACAATACCACCACTACCACTACCACCACCACTGACAACAACTACAACAAAACAGAAAATAGAAGTCACTGGTAATTAATATCCCTTAGTATCAATGGACTCAATTCACCCATAAAAAGGTGCAGGCTAATAGATTAGATATGAAAACAGAATCCATCCTTCTGCTGCATACAAGAAACATACCTACAAAGACAGATATTACCTCAGAGTAAAGGGGTAGGAAAAGACTTAACAATCAAATAGATCTAAGAAAGAAGCTGGTAGAATAGCTATCCTAATGTCTGAGAAAATAGACTTCAAACTAAAATTAGTCAAAAGAGATAAAAAAGGTCATTTCATATTCATCACAGGAAACATTTTTCAAGATGAAGTCTCAACACTGAACATCTATGCCCCAAATACAAGGACACCCTCACTCATAAAAGAAACATTACTAAAGCTTAAACCATACTCAAGCCCCACACATTAATAGTGGGAGACTTCAACATCCCACTCTCACCACTGGACATGTCCAGCAGACAGAAACTTATCAGAGAAATATAGGAATTAACAGATGTTATGACTCAAATGGGCTTATCAGACATCTATAGAACATTTCACCCAAACACAAAAGAACATACCTTCTTCTCAGCACCTCATGGAACCTTCTCAAAAATTGACCACATACTTAGTAACAAAATAAATCTCAACAGATAAAAAAATTGCAATAATCCCCTGTGTCTTCTCAGATTATCATGGTTTAAAGTTAGAATTCAACAACACTAATTGCAGAAATCTCACAAACACATGGAAAATGAAAATGCTCAAATGAACCACCACTGGGTCAAAGAAGAATAAAGAAAGGAGTTAAAGAGTTTCTAAAATTCAATGAAAATGACCACACAACATACCCAAACCTATGGGACACAATGAAATCAGAGGAAAGTTCACAACACTAAATGCCTACATAAAGAAGTTGGGAAAATTCCACACTAGTGAATTAACAGAGCACCTGGAAGCTCTAGGACAAAAAGAAGCAAACTCACCCAGGAGGTCTACATGACAGGAAATAATAAAACTGAGAGCTAAAATGAACAATAGAGACAACTAAAACAATACAAGGAATCAATGAGACAGAGTTGGTTCTTTGAGAAAAATCAACATAATAGACAAGCCTTTATCTAAACTAACCAAAAGGCAAAGAGAGAATATCCAAATTAACAAAATCAGAAATGAAAAGGGGACATAACAACAGACATGAAGGAAATCCAACAAAATTCTTCACAGACCTCGAAAGAATAATGCTCAAGTTCATATGGAAAAACAAAACAAAGCAAAAACCCCAGGATAGTCAAAACAATCCTGTACAATAAATAAACTTCTGGAGGCATCACCATCCCTGACTTCAAATTCTACTACAGAACTACAGCATTGAAAACAGCTTGGTATTGGCATAAAAACAGACAGGAGGACCAATGGAATCAAATTGAAAACCTGAATATTAATCCACACACCTATGAACACCTGATTTTTGACAAGGAAGCCAAAATTATAAAATGAAAAAAAGAAAGCATCTTCAACAAATGGTTCTGAGACAAGTTGACATGTAGAAGAATGCAAATAGATCCATACCCATCACCATGCACAAAACTCAAGTCCAAATGAATCAAAGACCTCAACACAAAATGAACCACACTGAAACTCACAGAAGAAAAAGTGGGAAGTACCCTGGAACACACTGGTACAGGAGACCATTTCCTAAATAGCTCCAGTAGTACAGACACTAAGAGCAACAATTAATAAATGGAACTTCCTAAAACTGAGAATCTTCTGTAAGGCAAAGGATACATCAACAAGACAAAATGGCAGCCTACAGAATAGGAAAAGATCTTCATCTGACAGAGGACTGATCTCCAAAATATACAAAGAACTCAAGAAATTGGACACCAAAATACCAAATAATCTAATTAAAAATTGAGGTACATATCTAAATAGAGAACTCTCAACAGAATCTCAAATGGCTTAAAGACAATTAAAAATGTTTAGTTTCCTTAGCCACCAGAGAAATGCAAATTAAAACAACTCTGAGATACCATCTCATACCTGTCAGAATAACCAAGATAAAAGAAAATACTGATGACAGCTTATGATGGAGAGGATGTGAAGTAAGGGGAACACTTCTCCATTGCTGGTGGGATTGTAAACTTGTACAGTAGCTTTGGAAATCAGTGTGGCAGTTTTTCAGAAAATTAGAAATTAATCTACCTCAAGACACAGCAATAACACTTTTGGGTATATACCCAAAGGATTCTAAATCATATCAGAAGGATACTTGCTCAACTATGTTCATAGCAGTATTATTTATAATAGCCAGAACTTGGAAACAATCGAAATGTCCCTCAACTGAAGAATGGATAAGGAAAATATGGTACATTTACACAATAGAATACTCCTCAGCAGTTAATAACAACAACAACAACAAATAATAATAATAATTAATAATAATAAATAATATCTTTAAATTTGTAAGCAGATGGATGGAACTGGAAAAAACATCTGAGTGAGGTAATGCAGACCCAGAAAAACAGATACAGTATTACTCACTCATAAATGTATATTAGGCATAAAGCAAAGGATAACAAACCTACAGTCTACAACCCCAGAGAACCTAGACATCAAAGCGGACCCTAAGAGAGGCATGCATGGATCCACTTAGGAAGGAGAAAAACACAAGATCTCCTGAGTAAATTGGGAACAAAGGGATAAGGAGGGGTAGAAGGAGAGAGGGGAGGAAGGAAGGGGAGTGGGAAAAAAATGTATAGCTCAATAAAAACAATTAAAAAAGAACATACACAAAAAGACAGGGAACAGGGATGCTAATGGCCCCAGTAGGCTTCATTTTCACAAAAAGAGCATTAGCAGAAACAAAATGAAAAGGTTCTCTGATGCTGACTTAATGTGGGAATTTGACCCTGAGGGTTACTGCCTCACTCTTCTCCATTTCTGTCCCAAATGTGACTGCAAGAGAGCTAGACAGGTTTACATCCTTAAGGAACTCAGCAGCCGCCTGAGGACCAGAGAAGCAGTTTTAATAAAATAATAGTATTTATAGTCAACCATGTCTGCATACATTTACAAGAAAACGGCTAATAAATGGGCTCCTACAAACCCAGATCTGACTAATCGGCCTGATGCAATGTTAAGACACTGCACAAGCTCATCTGAGCTTTAAAAATCATCCTACAGAACAGCGACTTATCTCTCCCAAATTCAAATTCGCAAAGCAAGTTAGCAACTATGATAGGTTAATGCCGGGTTGTAACTAACACCTGGTTCTGGCTCTTAGCAATATTACTGGCCCACATTTTCAAAGGTTGGCCACAAAGGGTGGTGTGCAACTGAGACTATATCTGCCTACCTGTTGGCTGACACACATCTGATTCTACAAACAATGAAAACATTTGCTGACCTGAAGATGCTTCTAGTGCCTAAAATAAACAATAGAAAAGCATGATGCTGAAGCACAATTAATAGAAATTCAGAGACAGAAATTGGGATTCAACCTGAAGATCTGTAAAACAAAACAGTCAGTCATCGGCTCTTACCTCAACCTCAGTCTGAATGGCGATCCTGCCTCCAGGAATCTCAGAATGAGACTGTGTCTGAGAGCTGTCCACTCCAGTTTTATAATTCTCTCTAGTTCTGAGATTAAGGGCATGCACAACTACCACCTGGTCTCTATGGCAAGCTAGTGTGGCTACTGGGATTAAAGGTGTGTGTCATTGCTGCTTGGTCTGTAAGGCTGGCCAGTGTGGCTGTTTAACTTTTCTGATCCTCAGGCAAGCTTTACTTATTAAAATAAAAATGATATGCCACTGCATGGTGCAACTGCCATGGCCATTCTCGGTAACCTTCCAAAAAAAAAAAAAAAAAACTGCCCTCATTAGGATGCTCTTTGGACATGTTATCTTGGGATGTTTTCTAAAGAACTGCACTGTATCTCCTTATTCCCTTGATTTCCATACCAGTTCCTGACAACTGCCTAAAGGAAAATATAGATGAATAAGGAAGAGTTCGATGAAATGGGTCCTGATGGTGATAAAGCCATCACCATTAGAATTTTATCATTTTCAAATATCCCTGCCTAACACCAATTGGCCATATTTGCCTGAGAACTCTCTCTTCTCAGGCCTGAGGAAGCCCGAAGGTGGCAGGGCTATAACTTTGAGAAGCTGCTATGATCTGACAGCTGCAGGGAGTTGGTGAGGAAGCATCCCAACACCCACACTCCTCATGGATAACTCAGAATTGATTCAAAGCTAGGTCCCAGAGAACCCGTGTTCACAGGAAAATCTAGACAATTTTTCCATTAGCATCTATTAATCATACAGATGTTTCTATTCCTGAATATAATAAATTTATGACCATATTTACTTCCTTTATTAATCTTTCTTATCCTGCTCCTCTTCTTTCCTTTCCCTTTTCCTTCCTTACTGTTTCTCTCTCCACCTTCAGGTTCTTTCTCTTTCCAACCTAGGTTCTACATATATAATAAAATCAAACATGTTTGTCTTTTGGAATGCATTTTAATTTACTTAGCAGGATATAGTGGCTTATATTCTACAATTTTAATCTTCAATAGTTTAATTCCTTTTTAATGTACAATTCTCTAGTGGAAAAAGCACTGACTCACCAAAAATTTTAATTTTAAAACAATTGCCAAGCCTAAGGCTAAACCAATAACTTAAGGTCGACTTCCTGAAATGTCCTCAGTTAAGGCTGAGAGCCATTAAGTTCTGAAAACTGAAACGACAATTGTCACAGAAGTTGAAGGTGAATCTGGAGATGATTTTCAGGTCTCCGAGGCTCGGTTGTGCAGTAACTCTCCGCATGGTGGAAACCCGGAGTCCTGTTGTGAACATGGCAGTCTTCTCCTTTTCCAAAGCCAAGTAGTCTGCTTTCTTCTGTTACCACCACAGGCTTCACACCAAGGTACACAGCAATGACAGCGGGATTCTTCTGATAGCTTAGTGTTAACTGTGACCTGTCTTCCCTGTTTTCATTCTACATCACTCTATGAAGAAAACAGGTTTTAAACTCAAGCTACTTGAAGCCTCCGCACACTTTCATTATTAGCGGGGCTGCAGTGGGTTGTGTTTGCCCTGCCATCTACGCAGATCTCAGCCGGAGAAAGGTGGGACTAGGTTATCATTACTGAGTTTTGTTTAGTTTTTACATTGTCCTAGGTTCATCAATCAGCATCTACTCTTAACAGCTGCTGCAGAGAGATTGCAGAAATCCAAGGCAAGACGCAAAGCGCCCAGCAGCTGTGTGGCCCTCAGAAAACACCCAGGCTATGTTAAACATGGCTGAGGATTCTTATTCCAGTTGCAAGCACATACTACCTCCATCTTCCAAGTGCTGGCTTTACAGGTGTCTACCAGTACACATGACTATCATCGTTTGCATTAGTGAAGGGGTTTGCTTCCCTTCACATTTAATTGCAAAGTACAATGTTAAATATTATGAAGTATCATTAGCAATAACTGTTATTATAACTCCAAACAATACAGGTGCTGTCTGGAGCTCTCCACCCTTAACCTTTCTTTTCTACCTATCCTGTGGGCCTTTCTTTACATCTCTCCCTTCTCTGCTTATACATCTCTTTGCAAGCTCTACAGCCGACGGCATCAGTGTGACTCTGACACTCTAGACTTTTCTTGCACAGCAGTTTCATCCCCGGTCACCCCAGAATCCGTCCAGGGCACAGTCCCTTGCATGACAGCCTGTCCCATGTCCCACAGCACACCACTCACTGCTGGCCTGTTGTGCTAATCCTGCCTAAACCAGTGTTCCTAGGACACCAGCCCAAGTCAAAACACAGACTGTGGTGCAACGGGCTTAAGAAGACTTTGTTTCTCCTGAGTAACAGTGGTCGCTATGGCCATAGGATTCTGTTCGCGATCATTTCTAACTTAACCTTCAGCAGAATGAGCAGTAGCTTCAAAAAAGATTTTTTTTTTTACAATTATGTAAACTTACTTCCCTGTCTGTGTGAACTCACATGTATGCCTGGTGCTTGTAGAAGCCAGAGAGAAATGAGAGTCAGACCCTCTGGTACGGGCATTACAGTTGGTTGTGAGTCACCCTGTGGGAGCTGGGAACCAAACTGAAGTCCTCTGGAAGAGCAGTCAGTGCTCCTAACTACTGAGCCATCTCTCCAGCACCCCCTGCCCCCCCCAGGAATAGTGGCTTTTAAACAGTCCTTTCCTACAGTTAAATCACAGCAGTAATTCAAGCACTCAGGAGGCAGGGGCTACAGGAGCTGGGCGGTATGGTGGGAATTTGCCTTAAAAATGACAAAAAGGGGCATGGGAGAAAAGGCTCAGTCTGCAAAGTACTTTCCATGGAAACATGAGGACCTGAATTTAAATTCTTGCACACACTTTTGAAGCTCCAAAAAGCCAGGTTCAGAGATACATGCCAGTGCTTAAGGTGTAGAGACAGAAGGATCCCTGGGGCTTGCTGGCTTGGCAAAGCTCCAGCTTCAGTTAGACACCCTGCTTCAAAAGATAATCTGGGGTGATTGTCAATCTCTTGGCTCCAAACATGTATACATATAATACATATACATGCACCTTCACATACGAGAACATACACATGAATACAGATGCACACACATACACACACACACACACACACACACACACACACAC
>JAQHUG010000381.1:485603-496754 GCA_028555095.1 Dicrostonyx torquatus | reverse complement strand
AGAGAAATATTCTCCTGCAGTTCTGCAGTTCAAGAAGAAAAGCCCAAAAAGATACATGATTCAGAACAAGCCAGTGTGACTCAGCACAGCTGCTTTCTGTCTAGAGAGCCCTGCTCTCCATCACCTGGAGTTTATAAGGGTGACCGTGTGAGAGAGGAGTTGGGACACAGGAAACAGACCATAAGGAACCACAGCAGTAGTGCAGCCCCCAGAGTTTCCAGTTACGGTAACAAGATTCCTTTCTGTGCTTTGCCTACATTTTTAAGAAAAGTTTGAAAGGGCTCCCTCTCAACTGCAATTCAGCCAGGTGTGATGATGCGTACCTGTAATCCCAACCAGCACTGGCGAGGCTGAGGCAGAAGGATTACACATTTGAGGCCAGCAGGGGCTACAGATTGAGAGTCTATCTCAAATAAGCACAAACAAACATAGAGTTTGTGTTTTAGAAGCATGTAAATAAATGGGCTAGAAACCTTCACCAATAATATTTGTTTAAAAAAATTACCTTTTCTTTTAAAAGCAATCTTGGGGTCATGGTTTCATTTCATCTTCCAAGCAGCCAGTGAGGAATTAGAGCTTCTGTGTTAGAGTTAGTGATGCCCATCATGTGAGACCCTTGGCAGACTACACAATAGAGCCAGTCACACTGCATAACTCCCTATGAGGGCCATATCATTTCTGCAGTTGGTCTCCCCAGCTTCACTTGCCAACTGCTAAGGTCAGAAGGAATCCTATTACATATCCCTAATCTCACTCAAAGCGACCATGTTGAGATAAGGACCAGGTGAAACCTTTCTACGAGTCATTTTCTTCCCTGACACAGTAAGGGTGCATGCCCCACAATGTCCCATGTTTAACTTGCAGATTTCATGAACTCAATGGATGGATGAGAAGATTAGGAAGAGATTACTTTGGACATCTTGAATCACAGTAGGTAAAAATAATTCCATAAACTCCCGAAGAGTGGGTGTCTGACTGATACTCAGCTGTTTCACTGTATTCTTGGATTTCAGTGGCAGGACTGCTTTCAAAACATGTGGAGTCATTTCTAACTACTTAAATCAAAACTAGCCCTCCAGGTAGTTTATTTATTATTTAGTGATATTTCATTTGTATTTTAGTAAATAAAGCTTGCCAGAAGATCTGAGAGTAAAACAGCCAAAAACCTAAACAAAGAAAATTAGATTCAAGGTTCTTGCTTTGGAAAAAGAAAAGGTGTTATAGATATGATAGAATAAAAGGATAGATTATTGAATCCTCTCTGAGAAAAAAAGGGAGACTATATAGATATGATAAGACAAAAGGTAAATTTTTAAATCTACTTTTAAAAAGCAACTACTAGTTTGACATGTTTTACATTGGATTGGTATTTTATATATTGCATAGAAATTTTGTATATTGATACCAATTTGAGATTAATTTTATTAAAACATACATACATACATTTCTAATTTTGTTCAAGGTATTGTGCCTATACAGCTCATTTAACAATGTAATGCAAATTTCTAGTCTTTGAAAGTTATTATTATCAACTGTTTAGGATAATAAGGAAATGCAAATTAATAATTAGTTACCTATTATAAGCGAACTTGTAGTCACATTAGGTATATGTTCAAGGTCAAACAACGAGATTATTTTAGATAGATAGGTCAACTTCAAACACTTCAGAGATCTACAGAATATGGCATTTAAGATGTTCTAATAATATAGGCACTTTTTATGACAATGAGACATGTCTGCTCATTGGCAATGAAGAAACTCCACGTGGAGTTTACTTTCTTTGTGGCAAAAGTAAACCACTGGGCAAGAAAATGCCCTTGCCTCAACTACTAACAGTATGATGTCCTAATTAGATAAGTAGGACCCAAAAGAAGGTGACTGCCACACATTATCAAGACAAGGAGGGAGAGTCCTTCAGAATATCCTGCTTCACAGAAAAGTCTGTCAAATAAGCTAGGCCTGTAGGCCAAAGATAGTAGCCCTATTATTGCAGAGTAACTTTGGAAGACTGTCCTGAAAACCAGCTGTTTCTGTCATTTCTCACAATTTTTTGGAAGTCGCTTGCTCACACTTCCTGCTTACTCAGTTAATATTAGTTCCTTCTTGGATCTCTGAGGGAGTTGAAGACTAGATAGTTATAGTATTCCTTATTTATGTGATGCAGAAAGCAGGTTATGATAGAAAGTAAGTTAGGTACAATCACCAAGATAGGATAGATATGGAGTATTTTTTCTGAATTTGTCATATGCAGATTGACTAAACATTGTTGATGTATTTATTGTCTGTATATATTACATATAATCATTGTACTTATTGTATATAGTTTTTCCTATATTACTTATAGCCTTTTAATTTTAGACAAAAAGGGTAAATGTGGTATTTCATTTAAATTTTAATAAATAAAGCTTGTTTGAAGATTAGAGAATAAAACAACTATCCTGGTTAGTCTTATAGATCAGGCAGTGGTAATACACATCTTTAATCCCAGGAACTACACTAATCTGCTGTAGAAACTGGGCAGTAGTGGTACATACCTTTAATCCCACCCTAAGAAAGAAATATAAGATAGGAGGAGACAGCTCTCACTCACAGTCTCATTCTAAGATTGCTGGAGACAGGATTACCATTTCAGACTGAGTAGAGGTAAAAGCCAATGACTGGCTGTTTTGCTTTTCTGACCTTCAGGTTGAACCCCATCCCTACCTCACCCCCCTCCCAAAACAGAAAGCCTTAAAAAAAAAAAAAAAACTCTAGACAAATGGTGCCCAAACATTTGGCAAGAATTTCCACATAAACCTGACAAAGCTAAAAAAAAAAAAAAAAAAAAAAATTCTAGACAGACAATAACAAAGTCAAGCACAGCTTCTTGGTGGCTATCTTTTCTCTGGTAGGTTTTGCTTGCTAGAGGCAAGTAGAGGCACAACTCCTTTAAGAGAGGCTTCCTGACTCAGCTTTAGCCATAAAAACCTCACAGCTCTTTTAAGAGGCCCTGCCACCAAACACTTAAATGATGTTTAAGAGCCGCCAACAGCATGCTTCTTAGTAGTAGTAGGGACCTTGAAACTCCACAAAGTTGTTACAATAAACATGGCTCCCACCTGTACCGCTTCCATGAAGATAGACTCTCAGAAACCTAAGTAATGGGGTGGAATCAGTCACCAAAGCTGTAGCTTTAATCCTAAAGATGCTGTTTAGTAGATTAAAAACTCATGTGCTCAGAAGAAGAAAAAGATAGATATATACAATAAACATAGATTCAGATACCAAAAAAAAAATGTAGGCTTGGGAGAGAAAAGAAAAGGAACAGATAAAGTTCTTTTAAAAAAAGAAATACAGTAGTCAGGAATGGTGGCGCATGCCATTAATCCCAGCACTTGGGAGGCAGAGACAAGCAGATCTCTGTGAGTTTGAGGCCAGCCTGGTCTACAGAGTGAGTTCCAGGACAGGCAAAGATACACAGAGAAACCCTGTCTCAAAAAAATCAAAAATTAAAAAATAAAATTAAAAGAAATAGAGTAAGAAAAGGCAAAAGTCACATAAAGATAGAAAATACACAGAGAGTCTAGATATAGTATGTTATTGTGTCAGCTTTGAATTGTTTGACTGCTGAGGAAGGAGCAATAGCTGCAAAATCACATTTGAGTATAAATGCTGCTGGATTACTCCAACCTATATATTTTGAAAATAACTTGACTTCAAATTTTACGTCACAAGATATGTTACTTTGGAGAAGAGGTTTTAGTTTTGGTTTTACAGGAAATGAGAGGCTGTGGATTCATTTTTGGTTAAGAAAAATAAGTTTTGATCAAGGAAGACCCCCTTGAGAAATCACCAATGGGAATGGATAACCTAGATGATCCAACATTTCAGAGTACAGCTTTTATAGTTTCTTTTGAGTTCTGCATCCAGAACAGCTTCAAGGCTGCTGGCTGAGATGATCAAACCTCACAGAATATTCCAGTCAGGGTTTGGCCATAATCCTAAATTTTTTTTGAGTCCCCATAGATTGTTAGTGACCCCAATCAGCAGGAAGTAGCCCAGAAAGCTACGACTACATTTCCCCAAAAGTGGATTATGAATATTTGTTTAGTTTAGTGTGTTGGTTACAGATTGTTATGGACTATGGTCAGGAAAAAAGATAAGATTAGATTCAGGTTCTTGATTTGAAAATTAAAAAGGGGAAATTCTGTGGGATAGTGTTCTTGTACACTATAAAGTTTTGTTACTGGCATTGGTTTAATAAAACACTCATTGGCCAGTATCCAGGCAGGGCAACTAGACTATGAGAATTCTGGGAAGAAGAAAGGCAGAGACACAGTCACCCATCAGACACAGAGAAAGCAAGATGAGATGCCTCACTAAGAAAAGGTAGCAAGCCACGTGGCTAAACATAGATAAGAATTATGGGTTAATTTAAGTTATAAAAGTTAGTTAATAATAAGCCTGAGCTAATAGGTCAAACAGTTTGTAATTAATATAAGCCTCTGTGTAGCTTGGACTTCAACAACCCTAGAAAAAAAGAAGATATTTCATTAACTTTCAATTTAATAATTTAATCAATAATATTAGAACTGAGGCCAAAACCATGTGAGGAGTATATGTCTGATATTGCAGACCTGGTTAAAATCCTATGGCTAGGGAGTTCAAAAGCCCTAGGTTAGAATCTACTACTTTTACATTAGATGGACAAGAAGCAAACTGTCTTCTAAATATTCATAACTTCCTTATAAATATTCATAACTATTTTATAAATATTCATAACTATTTTCTAAATATTCACATTTATCTTCATGTACTAGTTTTGTTTTCAGCCTTATATAGAGAAGCTTCTTTTTACAGTGTGAAGTAATTAATACAGACTCTTAAATAGTCAAAATGTTGAGAATATGTGATTACTGAATATTCAGTTTCAAATCATACCCAAAGGCTCAGGGAAAATTATGGAAGAGGTAGAATGGTATAAGAGTTTAATGATGATACCTCCAATCCATCCTATCATGGTTTGGGGAGAAACTCGAGACATTCCACATCTCATTGACCAGATACTTATAAACAGAGATTCTACTTTTGTTTCCCAGTAGCCCAGACTTGAATAAACACACAGAAACTGTATTAATTACAACACTGCCTAGCCAACAGCTCAATTAACATCTTAAATTAACACTTTTCTATTATTTTATATTTTACCGTAAGGTTCATGATTTACGGGTAAGATTCTGGTATCTTTCTCATTTAGCAGCTACATGGCATCTCTTTGACTCCACCTATTCTCTCTAATTTTGTTCGGATTTTCTGTCTGGCTTTATTCTGCCCTGCCATAGGCCAAGGCAGCTTCTTTTTAACCAATGGTAATAAAACATACTCATAGCATACAGAGGGGAATCCCACATCAGATACTAACAATTAAGGGTTTCATAGAGAGAGCTGTTATTTTCTTCAGTGTTGTAGCCACTAATCTATTGCCCATTCTCCAAGAAATAACCAAGCAACCCTGATTTATGCTTAGTAGGAGATTGGAAGAAGACATGTAGATAGGAGAAAAATGACAAGATGATAATATAAACACAAGTCTCTTAGCAATATATATTAATGCATGTAGATTGACTAACAAAGATAAAGTTGTCAATAAATGAACAAAGGACATAAAAGCAAAGAAATGAATGATTATTAGGAATGGGAGAAAGATAAATGGGTAATGAACTCTGAATATAGTGAAAACACATTGTATATATGTATGAAATAGTCAAATAAAAGAAAATAAAGTCAAATGTTTGTGATAACAATATTTAATGAAGAAGCAAAAAAGGAACAGATTATAAGTATTCTTATAAGTAAAAAAATTATAAGTAAAAAAATAATATGGATCCAAGTTTAGCCCAGCACTCAGGAGACAGAGGCAGGCAGCCTCTTTAAACCTGATCTACAGAGAGAATTTGAGATCAACCAGGGATATATAGTGAGACCTTGTCTGAAAAATGAAGGGAAGGAGAAGAACAAGAAGAAGGAAAATAATATATTTCCGAATATATTATTATATATTCTGGACTGTCACATTGTTTTCCCATTTCTCTATTTTATAAATATTCTTACATGCAGATATATTACTTTTTATATTGAAAATCATAATGTAACAAAATATTACTAATATCTGTGAGGATTTCTATGAGGATGGCTCAGAGATAAATTGTGTAATTTTGTTCTTTTTAAAATGTGGTCTGTGTATCAGCCGTCACTACGACCAGTGTTCCATTTTGCCAGGTCCTGTAACATTTATTCTCAGTAGAACACAGCTGTCTCATTTTTTTCTCCTTCCCCGAAATTAAAGTAAGAGCATTCAAAGGCAAATTCTTACCCAAGTCCATACTTAATTACACTTCCAGGATGCTCTCCTCTATTGCAGGTCTTATTAACTAAAATTCACCAGAGGCTTATTCTTCTGTAGAGCAAAACAAGGAGGGAATTCTTAATGGTTACCACATATGTGATTAAAAGGATTTGAATAAGTAGCATGTGCTTCACAGGACCAAGACACTCTTCCAAGCTTCCTCAATTCAAGACCAGTGTATAAACCAAGCTTCAGCCTTCACATCCTACAATTCAGAGCCAGATGGATCCATAGACCCATCTCCATATCAAGGAATGAGAGTTAAAGGAGACTCCAGAGCCAGCAGAAAGCTGAAACTGTTCCTCAGCCACATGAGAGACAACATGCGGAACTTTCTCTTTTGCCCTCACAGCCTGCCAGTTATTCTCCTTTTTACCTCTGGGCCACAGGATACCTTTATTGACATTTCTTATAACAAACTTAATTTTTACATAAATAATGTCTGTCCTCAAATTATCCAAATACTGAGGGTTTTATCATGAGAGAAAATGAGCTGAGAAATGAGGAAATGGATAAGCTGATGTTTTTCCATTCACATTATTTTATACATTTTATACTAAGCTAAGAAATGGAGGCACTACTTTTTACACTCCTGCTTTACTGTTTTATATGTTGAAGTTATATGCAAACCAATAAAACTGCTGTCTGCTCAACAGACCCTTCTGTCTTAGTTACTGCTTTATTGCTGTGAAGAGACTCTATGACCAAAGCAACTTATAACAGAAAGCATTTAATTGGGGGTTTGCTTACTGTTTTACAGGGTTAGTTCTTCATCATCACAACAGGAAGCAGTAGCTGAGAGCTTTACATCCTGATCTGCAAGCAGCAGACAGAAAGGGAAAGAGAGAGAGAGACTGGGCCTGGTGTGGGCTTTTGAAACCTTAAGCCCACTCACTCATGGTGACATACTTCTTTCAACAATGCCACCCGTCCTAATCCTTACAATACAGTTTCTCTCCTGGTGACTCCACATTCAAATATATGCCTTGGGAGGCATGCTCATTCAAACCAGCACACAAAGACATGCATGGCCACTGTGCCAGGTGTTGTATGGGTTAAAAGATAAGAAAGCTATAGGGTTTGAGGTTTAGCAAACAATGAAAGAAAATGAACTCACTGGGATGAATAATTTTTATTGCCAACTTGAACCGATCAGGAAAGGTACAGATTAGGGAAGCATGCCTATGAGTGTGTCTGTGGCGGTATTTCTAGACAATTAAATCACAGCTCCCATCAAGACCTCAACTGAGATCAAATCTGATGTAAGAGCAAACAGTCTTTTTTGCAAGGTAACGCAGACCTCTCTGTTGGTCCAAAGCAACAGCAGGAGGAGCAGATCAAGATAGACTGCAGTGGTGCAGGGCAGGGATTTTTATAGTGGCCAAGCAAAAGTGTATGTGTGGGGCTACAGACTCAGAATTGGCTCAAGCCCTCCAAAACTGAATAGTTACAGTTTGGGATTGTCTCAACTTCCTGCCAGGGGTATTTGGCCTGAGCTGATTGGCTACTCTGGGTCTAGAGAAGTTGCAACATGGTTATTTCAGCACAAGAACACCTAGATTTGTTTGTCCATTTCTGATTGACCTCCTTGTGGGGTGAGATGTTCAGGATTCCTGTGGCTAGGGTTAAGGTTACAGAGCAGTCAAGGACAGTTGTGTCTCTCTGACTGGGTGGGGCTGTCTCCTGCTCAGACCAGTTGGAGGTCAGGGGCAGTCACTCTGCCCCCTGCTCAGGTCTTTGTGCTATGGCTACAGTTCTGCTGAGGCCTGGGTCTCTCAATCTGACTCTGGGTTTTTATTTATTAAGGCCAATTAGAATTAGAAATGTGATCCAAGATGAATGAATTAAAACAGTAGTAAAACAAACAAACAAGCAAACACATCAACATGGGTGACAACTTGAAATCCCTGAAGCCCTCTGCCTAACTTGCAGGCAGCTCCATTGAAGAGTCTCCCTAAACCCCAGTAAATTTTTAGTACTTTGAGGAGGAACTTTGTGAGTGTTATAAATTTCATGAGCTTCTTGGGTCTTTTGAACCTTACTTCAGGAAGAATTTTTTTGTTATTTTTACTTCAGAGGAAAAAACTCTGCAATAACCAGGACCCATGTTTAGAGTCTGGTGGAATATTAAAAAGGACTTTCCTGAAGATTCTGACTCAGAAAAAAGAAAGAGGATTTAAGTGCAGTGAAAGGCAGACACAGAAGACTCCCTGGACACTCATAGTGAAAAGGAGAAGACCCTGTCTCAACAAAGTTGAAGGTGACCACTGACCCCAAATGTTGTCCTCTGACCTCAACATTTGTGTTGTGGCACAGGCCTGCACTCACACAAACATGTACACAAACTGAAGGACCCCAGAGACCTGGGTGCCTTCAACCTACCTTCAAGACACAAGACATCAGAGGCCAGCTGGATGCAAAATGCAAGAGGGTTCATTTTCTCAGACCTGAGGATGCTCAGCATTCGAAAAGCTGAGCATGCCCCTTCCAGCCTAGAGTCCATATTTATATTCTATAAAAACAGATTACACAATTTCTATTAGCTACTTTGAGGCGAGGGAAAAGTTCAGTCATGTCAGCTTGACCTTGTCTAGGTACATCTGGTGTTCTCTACTCATCCTTTATCTCTTTGTTAGCTAGGCCCTATTTTGGGCTTGGGAGAAGGGGGGTCATGGCGTTACCGCTGCTATTAACCCATTCCATTTCAATACATATGTACATACATGTATATGTACACACATTCATACAAACATACATACACAACGTTAAAAAAGGAAAGATGTAGATTGTACATGCAAAAAAAACCAATCTTTTGTTGACAAAAGAACCCCTGCTGTTTATGATAATTGGATGAGCCTGGAGGACTTGATGTTGTATGAAGTAGCCAAAACAATCCTACAAGTATGTATAAAAATTAACTCAAAATGGATCAAAGACCTAAATATAACAGCTGAAAATGTAAGACTCTTAGAATGAAATGCGGAAGTAAATCTTCATGACTTTGGATTTAGTGATGGAGTCAGAGATATGGTAGGAACAGTATAATCAATAAAAGTGGATGATTGGACTTCAAATTTTTTATGTCTATGTGCCTTCAAATCAGTGTGGTGCTATATACTTGTGAGTTTGAGGCCAATCTTGACTGCACAGTAAGATCCAGGGTTCTTGTTTTGTTTTGCTTTCTTTTTCTTTTTCTTTTCTTTTCAGATGGGTGTGGAGGCATGCACCTGTAATCTCAACAGTCAAGAGACACAGGCAAGAGCAACAACTTCAAGCTTGCTTTGCCTCTGCACGGTGAGTTCAAGGTCAAGTACCCAAGGCTACAAAAATGAGAGTCTGCTTTGAATAAAAAGAAGGAAGAGGAAGAATAGGAAGTGAAGGGAAAAGGAGGTAAAGGAGAAGAAAGGGAAAAAGGGGGAAGTTGGAGAGAAAGAGGAAGAAAGGAGGATGAGGAAGGGGTAGCAACGGAAGAGGAAAAAGAAGATAAAGCAATAGTAAATCATGATAAGAAATAAGGAACTTAAAAATGGGTGATACAGTTAAGAGGACATTACTCCAGAGAGGAAAAAGATATGAGCACCAAGCACCTGACATGAAAAGATGCTTAGCTTAACATCTTTAGTCACTAGGGGATACAAATCAAAAGTCCTGTGAGCTGTCACTCTATACCCTCGAGGATCACTCTAATTTAGAACACCACAGACAAGAGCACCTGCTAGGTCTGTGGAGAAAGCTGGGTTCCCATACACCACCAGGAGGAAGAAGGCTTGGTAGTTCATCGGATAGGAACGTGCAATTCCCATTGACCCAGCAGTCTGCTGTTAGGTATATACCCCAGAGAGCTGAAAACACGTATGCATGGGAGCGTGCAGCTTTACTGATATCATACAAGAAGTGGAAGCTTAATACAGTGATTAGCAGCAGAAGGCTGAAGAAGAAGGATGTGTTCTGCAGAGGAGTTGAAGAGCAGCTTGACATGAGACTTCATCTTAGAAAATGCTCTCAAGGAGCTGGGGATGTGACACAGTGGTAGAGCACTTACATGGGGTGGAAATGACCTGAGTCCCATGCCAAGTTCTTCAGAAAATATTGTAGAGGGAGGAGGAAGGATGAGGGAGAATGGAGGGAAGAAGAGAAAGAAGAAAAGAAAGGACAGAGGGAAGGAGAGAGGAAAAGTTGAACATCCACACCCATCAACCGATGGCCAACAAAATGGAGCACATCCTTTCCATGGACTATTGTCCAGGCATAATTAAAACTGCAAGAGAAAATAATAAAAGCTTGAGACATGCTAACATGAGAGAACTTTGAAAACAGATCCTAACAGAAAGAGGTCACATATTTCAGTTCCATACATGCGAAAGTAACCAGCTATAGAGAGAGTGCTGGCTAGGGCTGGGAAGGAATGGTAGTGGCTGTTTAACAGGTGTGGGGTTGCTTTCTGGGTGGCTGAAGCTGTTCCGGAAGTAGATAATGCTGATGGTTACAGGACATTGTGGGTATACTGAGAGCCCCCGTTTGTTACACTAGAAATGGCTGCATGTTTAAAACCAGCATATAAGTTTTGACTGTTTTAAAACCAGCATTGCTTACTATTTCTTCCTTTCTAGACATATAAACTTATCTTTATGTTTTAATCTTGGACTTGATTCAGGCTTACTAGTATAGCCAAGGCCCTGGGCTCAATCCGCAATCTTGCAAACGAAAATCAGAAACAAATAAATAAAATTTAAAACACACATGCACTGTGACTCATCTCCTTTCAC
>JAQHUG010000381.1:447496-479389 GCA_028555095.1 Dicrostonyx torquatus | reverse complement strand
TGAGCCATCTCTCCAGCCCCCTCTCCCCATGTATTTTACTAATAGCACCCAGTTTTGAAATCTGTACCTCAATTCCATTATCCTTTTCACCACCCCCGTGGACTCTGCTATAGTTTTAACCTTCTGCATCTTCACCTTCCTGTTCTTTCTTTTTAATCTATCCTCTAATCCTGGTGCGTGTGTCGAGGGGGGCGGGGGAATCTCCTAAAACAACCATAAGAAAGCTAGGCTCCATATACTTCACACATTCCTTCAGGACCCAACCTATCCTGCCCCTGCTTTTGCCTGTCTTTTGAAGATCCCACTCCCAGCAGGAGATTCCTGGGGAAATTCTAATTTCTTGGGGTCCAGGCTTCCAGCAATCAGATAGCCAAAGAGGAAAGCACAAGTGTCTCTTCAGAATACATCCTTTCCTGTCAGACAGGCCTGGTACCTTCTCTTATTATTATTTTATTTTACATCTCAGTCTTGAGATGAAAATGCCTGTGTCTGAAAGAAATGTTACAAGCAACATGCACGAAGGAACTAAGGTTAAAGTCTTCGGGTCTTCGGGTCTGAGAGAAACCCCCTAAGAAGACCAACATCCACCTATGCAATAACAGGGCACTTTATTAATTTCAACGTTGGGGTGGCCCTTGGCGACCCCCAGAGAAGGGCACAAGTTCCTTTTAAGTGGAGTTAGGGGAATTCCAGAGAGGAGGGATTAAATTGAGGCTGGTTGGTAGAGGAACAATTAGTATGAGGTTGATTGGTGGAAGATCCTAGTGGTTAGGGACCTTCCAGCATCAGGGTCGGGAAAGCCATCTTTAGTTATCAGGAGACAGGGAAGGTCACCTACTGAGCCAGCAAAGGACCTTTGGGGGGCCTGCTGAGCCAGCGGAAGGGGACCTAGGGTGCCTGCGGAGCTAACAGAAAGCTTTTTTTTTCCCTGAGGACTGTCTGTTTAGCTCTGTCCCATTTTAGTGAACTGAAATTAAGGTTTAGATTTCTGCAGCACTCGGGAGGCAGAAGCAGGCGGATCTCTGTGAGTTCGAGCCTGCTTTACAAGAGCTAGTTCCAGCGCAGGCTCCAAAGCCACAGAGAAACCCTGTCTTGAAAAAACAAAAACAACAACAACAAAAAGATTTCTGTCAGGTTACTAGGAGAGCCTTGTCTGTACTACCCCCCAGCTCTCTCAAAAGCCCATGAGAACAATCAGGTTAGTGCACATTGGAACTTAGCCATCATCAGAGAGGTTTCCTCCTACAGTACATGGGAACACATACAAAGAATCACAACTGGACAATGTACAAAGACTGGGAGATTTTGGAACCCTCAGTCCTAAATAGGATGACTTCATCAAATCTCTCTTCCCAGGGCTCAGTGAACCCTGGGGAAGAGGAAGCAGAAAGATTATAAGAGCCAGAGGTGATGGAGGACACCAAGGAAGCAGTGTGTCTTTCAGTCACAACAAGACTGATGCATTTATGAACTCACAGAGACTGTGGTAGCATGCACGGGGCCTTTACAGGTCCAAGTCAGACAGTCCTAGTGCTGACCCTGATCCATGCCCAACTAAGACGCTATCTCCAATTGACAGCTACTTGCAAAAGAAAAACTCAGTTTTCTTAAGTGAATTCTCTTTGGATATATAAACCATACTTACGGGTAGGCCAGAAACCCAGCAGCAGATGGCCAACAGAAATGAACTCAATGATGTTTTTATCGACTTTTTATTTTTGACTAATACTGCTTTATTTTTTGTTTTGTTTTTAATCTTACTGGTCTTTTGCTTATACATTATGGCTTCTGATTTTGTGTTTTTATGGGTTTTGTGTGTGCTTGTTTCTTATGTTTTTCCCCTGTTGTTTTTTGGTTTGTTTGTTCTAGTTTGCTTGCTCTTTTATTTTTAATTTACTAGTTTGTTTTATGAAGAGATAGAGAGAAGGCATGGAATTGAATTGGTGGGAATACTGAGAGGATCTAGCAGGAGATGAGCTAGGGGAAACCATGATCAGAATATATTATTTCTTTACTACATGGTCTCAAGGGTTAAGACATGAATTTGGCTTTATGCATGATTATTTAATTAGTTTAACAGTTTTCTTTAAAATACCTCTGGGAAAATAGGAATACTGTCTATGTGGGAGACAGCTCTCTCACAGCAGTTCAGCCATTTCTGTAGAAATTCTTGAGTCTCAGCAGGCTGCTTAGACCAAAATTAAAGAGAGTTCAACTCTTTTCCTTCCTGGCGAGCCAGCCTGCCTTCCTTTTAGGCTTAAAAGTCATCTCATTGTTCATTCCTGAACAGGTTCAAGACAAACTAGGTTCATTCTTGTTTAAGATTAAATCTGTTTCTCAAGGATTGAGCTGTGCCCTACCTGTACCCTTAGCTACAAAAGGTTTGGTACTGCCTGTTCCAGGAATGGAAGCCCTGCCTTTGTTTCAAAAGGTTGTTTATAACCATCTTGCAACACTACATTTGTTTCAAAAGGATTGTTATGTCTACCTACTGTTATGCCCACTTTGCAACCATGTTTTTTTCAGGAGGGATTAACTTGCCTTGCTTATGTTCTGCTCCTATAACCCCATTTATTTTGCCCACCAAATACCCTTTTGGGAAGCCTCCTGCACCTGAGCAGTATAAGCCTTGTCTTCCTCATATCCAATGCTTGTTGACCTCTCAAGCCCTGCCTTAGGGGAGGCAGCCCATGTATGCAAAAAGCTTGCTTTAATTAATCTGACCATGATGATTTGGGTTGGTGTCTTTTTTCCTCCTGTCTTTGGGATTAACAATGTAACTTTGATTTCCTTTTCTTTCTGATACACAGAAAACGAAAGTTCTCATTCGCTGCTCATGGTCTCAAGAATAAAATAATCTAAAAATGGACTTCGATTTTAAAATGGAAGCACAAAGATAATTTTATTAGAAAAACCCTGGGTCTGGAAAGCTGTAAACTTCAACAACTGTTGGGAGGAGGATGGAGAGAAGAAGGAAAAGGTCATGTCATTTAAGCTGACATTGAGGTCAAGACATATGGCAGACAGGTAGCCACATGGTGGGGGGAGGTAGAATTTAGAGGAAGAATTGTTTAAAAAGCCCCAAATGTTGGGGTTAGAGGATAAAAACTGTTAGGAAAAGTATGCTTTAAAAAGAGGAAGAAGAGGACCTGGAGAAATGGCTCAGCAGTTAAGAACTCTGGCTGCTCTTCCAAAAAATCTTGAGTTCAATTCCCAGCACCCCCATGGCAACTCACAACTATCTATAACTCCAATTCCGGGGGATGACATCCTCACATAGAAATACATTCAGACAAATAAATAAATCTTTTTAAAAAAGAGAAAAAGAAAAGGAAAAGTTGGGATTTTCAGAAAAGCAGGCAGACGCTTTCAAGGGGTGGGGATTCTGGAAATAAGAAATACAAAATCTTAAAGAATAAATTATTCCATCCATGTCTTTAGCATGGCTTAAAGTGACCCCACCATTACTGGGGTATTGATGAAAAAAATCTCCCAAGATGCCTGAATAAGTCCAATGGAGTTTCTGTTTATTGCTGCCAGTAGGACAGTATCAAGCAGAGCAGCAGGGAGCAGCATCAACTCCCAGTTTATTCATGTTTCTAAAGACAAGGACACAATTCTGTGATGTGGACATCTGCAGCAAGCCTTGTTTACAGAAGCAGAGAGAGAGCCGTTAAGTGGCCAGGTAGCTAAGTTTTAGGTCAGAATTTACAGTTCATCCAAAGACCAATTTACCATAGGGATGTATGGTTGGTCTAAGTGACCAGTTTTTACCCCAGCTAGTTTTAGCAATTGAAGTCTCCTACAGAATGTTTTCATGTGCAAAACTATAGTTTAGTAACTCACTGCATCACCTTCCTAAGGATGGTCCCTTAGTTAGTGATTGACCCAAACCAACTGAATGCTGGTCTCCCCCCAACCCACAGGTTATTTTCTCTTGACTAGGAGTTTCCTCAACTCTAACATCTACATTCTGCCTCAACAGGACATAGGATTGGCCCACCCAGGAGACATTCTCCTGGTTCTCAGAAACTGGTTACAGGACCCCAGAAGAGTGAGATAATGGAAATGAGGCCTTTGTGTGTCTTTGGGAAGAGAGCTCATCATCATTTTATCAAACCATCATGACCCTGAGTCAGCAGCTTGGGTAAGTTACTGACAGCTGTTTTACCACAGTGTAATTTGATCTTGTCACCAAGATAAAAGAATGGAGGGAAATGAGATTCAGTAAGCTCCTAGACCAAGAGTTCACTTGACTCTAGACTTCTGGGTTAGCATATGACCTAAAAAGGCCCTTCTTCCTTCAAAACTAAATTGAGTTAGTGTTGTTTGGATTACAAATATTTAAGCCAGGTGGATGCACCTGTCTAGCTCATTTTTCTGGTTCTCATGCTTTAAACCAGCTGCTTACAAACGTGGAACAGGTGCCTTCAGAAGAAACACCAGCAGGATGCTGCCACTCGCTCCAAAAACATGGCACCAAATCCATCATGTCAGACTCCATGTCTTCAAGAGGGCAGCAGAAGGCTCATTCCAGACAGAATGGCAGAGTTTTAAAGTCAGCTGTGCCCTTAAAGAACACCATATATTTGGGGAGGGGATATAAAGATGCCAAGCCAGGAAGGAAGCATGGACAAACCAAAGGTCAGGGAGGATAAAGGCAGCAGCAGAGGCAGCAGAACAATAATGGAAGTGATGTTCAGTCTCAGATGCCAGGTACGGGAAGCAGCAAGAGGCACAAGGCTGAGGTGACAAGAGGTGCATGCCTACCGACATTAGCAGCCTCTATTCTATGATAATTCAAGATGAAGATGAAAGGATGCAAGATTATTTTTGAAATCTTTGTGCAATTACTTGTTGCCAAGTGATTTGATATTTTTAAAAACTAGGGCTCCCGTATAACATGCTCAGCCTACCAACTAATGGAATAAACATTGTACAGATGGTACAAGATGGTGGGCCAGCAATACCCAAGTACTAGAAAACGGCAAAGGTCAGAATACACGTCAGCCTTCTCATCTGTTCCAGTCACTGGTTCACTGAAGGAATGGAAGAACATACATTAACAAAAAAAATGTTTTATACCTGAAAGGCTATGCCAGCTTATACAACATCTTTAAAGACAGTAAAAACACAATTCTAGCCATGATTATATAGGAATTTAGGACTATTGCTACTAAAATGAAAAATAGTAATGTTACTGGTGGTTAAACAACTTTCCTGAAGTTGAGTAAACATGTAGAATATCATAATGTTAGGAATTGATCCAACATCTAACCTCAGGACCCAAATCTGCTTCCTTCTTGGTTCTATATCTCTTTGAAAGGTAGAATCACCCCTCATACCCTCCCTCTAGCCACCTCTCTCTCTCCCTTCCTTATTTAACCCCCCTCTTTAACACACACACACACAAAAAAAAAATGGAATCCATCTGTTCATAGACTTACTGGCCAAAGGACCTTGGTTCTCTCTGAGCTGATCTTCCCAGGGTTTCAAACCTGTACTTAGCCTTTAGCTGGTCACTGTTTTGTCCAGAAAAAGAATCCAGAACTATCTCCTCTGGGTCTGTGAAAGCATTCTGCTTGAGGAGTACTCAAACCTGGGTTTCCATCCGCCTGAGATGCCCACATCCAGAAAGGGTTTATTTTCATATGAAATACAATGTTCCATTTGGCTCTAATTCCCTCACACTATAATCTTAGGTTGCATTGTTACTGAACATCTTCACTCTAGATGGTTATATAACGGCAATGCTGGAGGTCTTTGCACAGTCAGTCCTGAAAAATTGTTTAATGATCATGAAATAAAGATCAACAATCCTTGGAAGTGGAGCTAGATAATTTTATTAGATTCCTAGGCATTTGGGAGCCAAGAATCTACTGCAAGAGTTAATAAAAAGACAGGCTCAAAGAGTGGTTTTTATTTTTGTTAATTTTTATATATACTTTTCCTCCTTAAAAAAAAAAATCACTGTTCCTCCTCTCCTGAAAAAGTTAAAGTCATTATTAAAAATCACACAGGTGGCTAGGTGGTGGAGACTCATGCCTTTAATCCCAGCACTCGGGAGGCAGAGACAGGCAGATCTCTGTGAGTTCGAGGCCACCCTGCTCTACAGAGCAAGTTCTAGAACAGCCAAGGCTACACAGAGAAACCCTGTCTCAAAAAAAAAAAATCATACAGGTAGTGGGCTTTATTTGTGCATGATAGGAAGGCTTTATCCACTTGAGAAGCACCCACACAGCCAATCTAGTTATCTCCAACCTCACTGGCCTGCAGTTTCCCTCTGGTTTATACTTTAGAAATATAAAGGAGACAGAGGCTTCCCTGCCGACAACCCTGGGTTCACGCCTTTGTATTGCAACTGGCTGGAGCATCACTCTCATGAAGTTTTGGAATGTAATGATATATAAGGTATGTACTCATATCTTTTATTTGAACAAACATGACTAGGATATGTTGGGGAGGTGAGAACCCAGTAGAACCAGTTCTAGTCAGTCAGACTAGATATAAACTGATCCCATGGTTTAACTTTCTTATACCTTTAAGCATTCTAAAAATTCTAAATATTCGTGGGGGCAGGTGATTGCCACGTGACAATTCTCATACCAAAGCTTCAGTGATGACTACATTAAAATTCTCTTGCAAAATACTCTATTGTTTACACTTTTCTTTAACTATTTGTGTGTGTGTGTAGTACATATGTGAGTGCCCGCAGAGATCAGAAGAAAGCATCAGATCCCCTAGAGCTATAGTGATAGGCAGTTGTAAACCATCTAATGTGGGTGTTGGGAACTAAGCTAGAATCCTTTGGCAGGGTCAGAAGCCTTCTTATAGCCATTTCCACCCCTTGCTTCTCTTAATATGATTATCTTCAGGTGTATCTAATTTCTGACAAATGGCATAGATTTATTCTTTATGGTTGAAAGAAATTCCATTTTGTATGTATGCCACATTTTGTTTCTCTATTCCTCTACTAGATAGACATCCAGGTTAGTTCCATGATGATATAGCAGATGTTGATGTGTATGTGTCTCTGTGATATACCAGCCTATAGATCTTCAGATAAATACCCAGGGGTGGTACAACTGGGTCATATAAACAATAGTGTTTTGAAGAACTTCAATACTGGTTTCTACAGTGAGTGGACCAGTTTATACTCCCACAGGCAGTGCATAGGAGTTCTCTTTTGTCCACAACTTCCCCAGCATTTGCTACTTGTTTTCCTAATGACCACCCTTCTCAATGTAGTCTTGATCTTTATTCCTCTGATGGCCATTAAGGATTTTGTACGTTTATCAGTCATTACTATTGCATTTTTTGAAAGTTTTCTCATTTGATTTCTTGTTTGATCTTAATCCTTTGTCTGGTTGTAAGGTTAGCAAAGATGTTCTCCTGTTCTGTTGGCCATCCCCTGATTGTTTTCTTATCTGTGCAGGAGCTTTTTGTGTCACGAACTCCTGTCCATCAGTTGTTGGTGCTATCTCCTGAGCAACTAGAAGTTTTTTTTTTTCAGAAAATGTTTACTTATGGTTATATCATGAAATCTTTCCCCTACTTCTCTTCCTCTGATAGCATTAGCATTTCATGTCTTATATTAAGAAATTTGATCCATTTGTAGTTGATTTCATGAGGTGGGAAATAGAGATTTTTTTTTCATTCTTCTACAGGAAGACCCACTTTTCCCAGAACCATTTATTGAAGAAGGCTCTTTGGCACTTCTCTACAATGTATATTTTTGGCATCAACATAAAAAATTAGGTGCCTATAGGTATTCCCATCCTATGTTTTATTCTATTGAGTTATATGTCTCTTCTGTTTCAGCACCAACCTGGCTTTATTGCTACAGTTTTGTAAATTGGAATCATGTAGGTGACTTGATAACTAATAAAATGATCACTCTAGCATTAGTCTCTTTTTTCTTAGAATTAATTTGTGTATCTGTGTATTTAGTGCTTTCATGAGATTTGTAAAGAATGACATTGGAATTCTGATGGGTATTCCGGTGAATATGTGTTTCCACAACATAGCTATTCTTACCAAATCCCATCCATTCCACAAGCATCAGAGAACTTACTGCCTTCTACTACCTTCTTCCAATTCTTTCTTTAGCATTTTAATGTTTTCTTCACAGAGGCCTCAAGCTTATTACAAGGTATTTTCATTTTTAGGCACTCATAAATAGGATGGTATTCTGGCTTCACTCATAGTATATTTGTTACTGGAATATATGTCCAGATGTAGGAAGGCTACTGATTTTGTTTTTTTTTTTATTCTGCTATTTTGTTGAAGCTGTTTATCAGCTCTAAGAGTTTCCTGGTGTTCTCTCTAGGATCTTATCTTATCTTATCTTTATATATAAAACTATATAGTCTTTACATAAGAATACTTTGACTTCTTCCTCTTCTTGTCAGGCTCACTTTTAAGGAATAAAGATAATTCTCTACCTTTTTTTTTTTTTTTTTTAGACAAGGTTTCTCTGTAGTTTTGGAGCCTCCCCTGGAACTCGTTCTGTAGACCAGGCTGGCCTTGAACTCACAGAGATCTGCCTGCCTCTGCCTCCCAAGTGCTGGGATTAAAGGCATGTGCCACCACGGCCCAGCCATTCTCTACCTCTTACTCTTAAAGCTGGGACCCTGAAGTGATTGTCCTGCAGTTATAAATGCTGAAGGGCTAGCAAGGACACTCCAGAGCTGATGGATAAATAACCCAGAATCCTTTCCCTCTGGAAGACATGATTCTGAGTTCTGTTCTATGCTCTTTTAGCATCCACCCCTAATGAATTTGTTTCGAGGATTCACCATGGTATTGGCTTAACAGCCCACTCTCTGCAGTCTACTTTTCTTTCCAGTATCACGTCTCCCATATCTGTTCCCATGTCACACAGTTGATACTTTTAAACAAGTATCTTAAACGAAGAAGGCTTCTACGTCAGAAGAATCCAAAAAGAAGACATTCTCTTTCATTCAGCTTTAAGGCTCACGATGCCAATATATGACTCATCTGCCATGGTTCACAGCCTTGTGCAATCTCCTAAGCAGGCAGTCAGAAACAACTCAGGGAAAGGAGGGGGCACCTGTCATCCTGGCTGCTGTTAGGTGATGGGAAAAGCACATCTTGACCTTCACTGAGTAAAGTGTACACTTCATCTCCGATTCTTGGTTCTAGGATCCTATTTTTTATTCACTTAGGTAAAAATGAGAACATAGCTGTGAATCAAGGCTCTGCAAAGTCAAAGTTCTATGCAAAAGTCCGGAGACAAAGATGATACTCCTCAGTGTGACAGTTTCCAAGGGTGTCAGCTCTGACAGACCTAACAAGACTCCAGGCAGAGTTGACCACAGTCTTCCCAGTCTCAAGGAGGTTATTCAGAATTAAAGTCAAGTCGACATGCCAACCCTATAATTGAAGCTGAAAGTAAGAGACATTGTAGATACAGTCTGTGGCAGAAAGGACAGGCATGTCACCTCTGGAAAAGGTATGAGTCAAGTCAGCATGTCACCTCCCACTGCCAGCTCTGCAGAGATTTTAATGAAACATTCTTAAGGTTAATCCATACCAAAGACTTGCTTCACCCAGTTCCTGACAAGGGGTAATTTATAGCTTAAATGGATGTCACTAGCTTTAAAAGTCTTCAGATCTTGCCTTAAAATCACTGGTATCTTACAGGACCCAGTTTTTCAAAAGAACTTTTCTACTGCCTGCACATTTCACCTCTTTCAGGTTTGTGGATGGGGTAGAAGAAACAGAGAGACACTAAGCTTTAGACTAGGAAGGATCTTACCAGCCCAGGAGCCCCTAATCTAGCTGGTTGTCTCAGTCTGAAAATGCCTCTTGGGCCCAAAGCTTGAACTGCTTTCCATTTAGAGCACACAGAATAACCATAAAACTTAACCAAGCAATACAAAAGCTAAAACAAGATATTTAGGCAGGAGTAAGAGATTTTCAAAATAAAAAAATATTAATTTTAAATGAGCAAAAATAACAACAAAAGACAATGTAATAAAAGTACATTAGATTAAAAATATTGGTATTAGAAAAACTGGATATCAACATATAGGAGAATGAGACTGGACCCTTATCTCTTACCCTGCATAAAACTCAACCCCAGATGTCTCGTAAGTGAATTGTAGGTTAAAATCTATAGATTTGTATGTTTAACCTGGAGTACCTAGAGTACCCAGAAAACCAGAAAAGGGTCATTGAGTTGGGAGACACCTTCAGGGGCTAGCCTAAAATAAACGATATGAAAACAAAAAAGGAGAGTTTCAAAGGAGATAGAATATTAAGCAGGGATGAGGGTGGGGTGATAAAGGAGATGGGAGGGAGGGTTAACCAAACGAAGTATGAAGCAGCCATATGACTGAGGAGGTTTTATGTTCTAGGGGCAAATTTACCAGTTGCTAAGCTAAATTGTCATGGTACCAAACCGCCTTCTAAATACTTTTGTTTATAGCCGTATTAAAATGCTCCCCTCGGCCTTAATCAGAGAAATTTTTCTCTGCAATGAATGGCAAAGAATGCAGAGGTGTTCTGCTGCTCAAAGTGCCCAGGATAAGTGATGACTGAGTGCTGATCCCTAAACAGAATATTTATGCCCCATCACCACCCCTAAGGCCCAGGAATCCTAGCAGAGGAGAGGACATAAATAATGTAAGAGCCAGAGATGTGAAGAAGGGCTGTGAAATGCTGTCTCCTGTATAAGCTGCAGCCAAAGCAGTGTCAACCTCAACAGCAGCGAGAGCTGCGTGCAATGGCTCTACAGGAGATTGTGTCAATCAAGAATCAGGGAGGGTCTGATAAAGTCCTTATCTTTGCTAAACTGTGGGCCTCTGAGGGATTGTCGGGGGAAAGCAACGTTCATATATGAACATTGTATATCCATTGACAAGTCCATCAGATGCCAATGGATAGATCCGAACCCATAGTCACAGAGATCATCCTGGGTAAACTCAATGGATCTTTTAAAGAAGACATGAATATGGAAAAGAGACTTGTATGGGGGCAGGAGAACTAAAGAAGGTAGGGAGTTACACAATGCACTATATACATGTATGAACTTATCATAAAATTTAAAGAAAGTTATTTAAAAGTTGCACCAATATTTCTTTCTTCTTTTGCATGAGGGGATGGGGAGGACTGAATTAGTTCTCCCCCTTTGATGTTCTAGAACATCAAAGAACTGCAGGATGAATAGGGAGATACAATTTACAAATCCTGTTCAAATCTATGAAACCGTATTTGGTGTGTATATTGCTCCAGTGTAGTTTAGATCATCATCTTTGTGGATTAACTTTCTACCACAAATGTGTTGAGGTGAATTTCTGTTTTCTCCTTCATTCTGCTTCCTGCTGGGTGAAGTAATTTTGGGGGGTGTTCAAGGTGAACTTTCAGGGAGTCCTGGGCCATCAAACCACATTAGTCTGGAAGAATTCCACAGGTTCCCATCTTCTGTGGAAACAAAAGAAGAACCTCTTTTCCAAACATATCCTTAGAATCAAACTTTGAAGTCAAGAAACCTTTAAAACATATTTGTTGGTTTAGCTTAGCAGTCCCCCAAATCAAATGTCTCTCTGCAGTCAAAAAATTCAAAGAAAACACAATAATATACATAATCCAGACTCTCTGTGTGTATTCCATCTTTACATGGCTTGTTTTTCTTTGTTCCTATTACTTTTTCTACAAGTTTACTCTGTCTCTGTAAAGACTTTGTTTTAATTTTTAAAAGCCATTTACTTCTTTTTATAACTTTCTATACTCTTTTTTCTTCTCTTTCCCAAGCCTACGTATATTTATCCAACACTGTGACCCATTTAGAGGTCTTTTCCATCTGATTTGTCTTTATTGCATATCTGACCAGAAGCACTTCTTAAAATGCTAAGCATCCTTACTAAGAAGACTAAGGCTGCTTCTCCTTTTGGCTCTTCCTAGTCCAACATGGTAGAATGAAGGTCTGTTTAGAATGAGCCATGCTCACAGCTCCAGTTTTCAGGCATACAGTGGGTCTATGTTGCCATTAAGCAAGTTGTAGCACTCTGCTCACAAACCTCATTTAAATGAGTCAGAGTTCACGATGGCAGCATGGCCCAGGAAGCTGCTGTTTTGAAACCGCATAGGTTTTTTTCCCTGCTTCTGCTGAATCAGGAAGACCTCTCTTAATGAAGTCATGGCCAGAAAACAGAGCCCACTTTCAAAAAAAAATGCAGCTGAACTTTTTTAGTATCTAGAGTTCCTTTCCAAGCCCTCTCAGGTTTTATTTGGATTTAGCTAGCACACACCGGAGCACCAATTTGTAAGCTGTCTTAGGCCTGCACAGGGCAGAATATAGGTAGGTGGGAAAAACTAAACTGAATGCTGGGAGAAAGAAGGCAACGTCAAGAGACGCCATTCAGCTGCCAGAGGAGAAAGACACAAGCCGCCAGCTGAAACATTGCCAGTATGTCATGAGCCTCTTGGTAAAATATAAAATAATAGAAATGGGTTAGTTTGATATGTAAGAGCTTGCTAGGAATATGCTACAGTTATTGGCCAAGCACTGTTTTAAATAATATAGTTTCTGTGTGGTTATTTTGAGGCTGAGCAACCAGGAACAAAGAAGAAGACTCCTACTACACAGCTTTCACTCTAGAACCACAGATATCAAAGTGGATTTGTATGATTAGACATCCTAACATCCCTATGTCACAAGAATTAGATTAGCTGATATAGGAAAGCTAGGTTAGCTGTTATGATTAGATAACACTGTGTCCAGCATACTGATGTTCAATAGAGCCTTTTCTTGGTGAGTTGACCATGAATATTAGCCATCCTTCAAACTCAAGTTAGAAATAGCCTTGATAATGGGGATGTAAGATTTGAAATAGAATCAGCTTTCTGACAAGCTCATGCTGCCTGACTGGGCCAGTGGGACTAAGTCTATGCAGAGTAATGTTCCATTCAGCCCCATGAGGTATAGCAAGTGTTTTAGTGCTTACAAGTCCCCTTGAGGTGTCTTAGTTAGCAGGACGATGCCAACATCACACCTTCAGGCTTCAGTTAAGGGGGACAACCAGCCAGCCTCTAGAGTTCTCAAACCTATGTTCCAGAAAGACCTTTAGAAACTCATCCAACTCCAGTGACCCTATCCCCATGGCTCAGGAGAGTGACACTGGGGAGCAATGTTAAGAGTTCCTGAGTTCCTGATGGCCCAAGGGTACTTAGGCCATCTGTAGATACCAGATCTGCATCCAGAGACACATAATCTCAACATGCAAACAGGTGCCCGGATTCAAAGCTGGCAAGTTTCATGTTACTTCACGTAAATGTCAAATCTCTCCTCGACACTGCAGTATGAAGCCCATAGCTTGACAAGCAGTGGGATTCCAGAGATCAAGCCTGGGCACTTGTTCCAGGCACACTAGAGTCTCAGTGTATCTGCTGAAGATCATACATGATTATGCTTATGAAACCCACTCAAGATAATTTTGTTAGTAACATCACCACTATTCTATCAAGAATTTTTTTTATCACAACACTGAGTGTAAAAAAAATAGAACTTTCTGTAACTGAACCCAGCTTTGTAGTTAAATTCATACTTCATTTATTATAAACCACTCCTTAGCTATCTCTGGAAAAATCCACTCTCTAGCAACTGTGTCAAGGTAAAAAGTCATCTATTTTCTCTTCCGCCCTCTTCTTTTGGAAGATGGACCTTGGCTCTCCCTGGGTGGGGGTGATGGACAGGCTAAGTTCTTGAGTTTTGGCAAGGAAGGGTGACACCTGGTCCAGCCAGTCTGACATCCATAAACTTTAATCTCAAGGGCCTTCTCCTGACCATTTCCAAACTGGTCTTGGAAACAAAGGATGTTTTGTTGTTTGTTCTCTGTATTTTTGTGTGATCCCACAAAAAATGTGTCTTAAACAAGGTCTGTTGTGCAATCATGAAGATCAGGA
Source organism: Dicrostonyx torquatus (assembly GCA_028555095.1). Lineage (NCBI taxonomy): Eukaryota > Metazoa > Chordata > Mammalia > Rodentia > Cricetidae > Dicrostonyx > Dicrostonyx torquatus. Next base: position 465,460 of record JAQHUG010000381.1, on the reverse strand, counting down.
GAGGGACGCAGGATGAGAATCCAAGCAGAGGACACGGCATATAGAAAATGGGCACTCACCAGCTTTGAATCCAATGTCAAAAAAGTTAGAACACCATCAACAGGGGGAAAAAGCAATTCTTGAAGGTCATTTTTGATTAACTGGGAATTAGTCTAAATAAAGTGTAGTGTCATGGAAATATTTGTTTTTATCAGTATAGTTTTTAAATCAATAATAATATGGACTTTAAAAATTTTGCCAGAAAATTTTAACAAGAATTCTTAATAGAGATGATGGAATTACCTTCAGGAGACATTTGAAAACACATAAGGGCATGGTTGGTGTACAGTATTGGCATTTAGGAACACTGAACATCCTTCAGTGTCTACGGTGACTTGAATGATAAATTCCCCTAATAGGCTTGAATATTTAAACACTAGGTCCTTAGCGGTGTAATTAGGAGTATTGCCGGAGAAAGCACATCACTAGAGGAGTCTCTGAGAGTACAACCTCACCCCACTTCCAATGAGTGCACAGATGTGTGGTTGAGATGTGAGCTCTTCACTTCCTGCTCCTATCATTTGCAGCCAGTCTTCTCCACCATTATGGAGTCTTCCAAAATCAACATTTTCCTCTCTAACTTGCCTTCGATCATAGTATTTTATCACAGCAACAAAAATAAGTTATGTCTTACATAACTAAGAATGACTCCACCCCAATTCTCTGCTGCTCCTGATGAGAGCTACTGGTTGTCTGGCGATGTGGAGGCAACAAGAGAAGGAAACCATGAGTGACCACAGAGACATTATGAGGAAATCACTGGGGTGGTGAGATACAGTGACCAGAGCAGAACTGGAACCTTAAGACCCAGACAGTGGAAAAGAAGACAAATGCAAGTCAGCACAGCAAGTTGACCCACATAGGTCTTTGCTAGGTTGAATCGAGTCCGAAAGTCTTTGGCACCTCCTAGAACTGTTAGCTAGGGTCTCAAGGTCACACTTAAGGTGGCTGGTGTGAAAAGTATCCTGACAGGTCATCAAGAAATGGAACAATGACTATACAATGAGAAAATGGGAAGTAAATTATCGAATAATAGGAAGTTCTTTCAGGAATGTCCCCAGTAAGATTCCTGAACATGGGCAACAGTAATTTTCCTGTTTTAGAGGTTCCCTTCTAGAAATCAACCAGATTAAAAGTCCAACATGTTACCATGTTTCCTCCTGACTCCTGCTTCAAGAACCTCATAGCAATACTTTGAGTGTTCTCCACAATTTAAAAATAAAGTCTTAAATGCTTGCCTAGCACTCAGAAAATTAGCTGTCACACATAATTAGGTTAATGTGACATAATATCCATCTGAAATGGGAGCATGTTATTAATAAAGAAAGCAAACATATGGTGCAGTCGTCCTTGCTCTGCTGAGAAAGGGTGGCTAAACCGTGAGCGTCACACACAAGGTCTCATCAGGCTTTTCCCAGAGAAGCCAGCCTGGTTAGAAAGGCCACAAGGAGCCCCCAGATCCTGACAGAGCACCTTGCTGTCCTATGGAAATGGGATGAAGGTTCACCACTATAAAGAACTCTGCCCTTTAGGAAATCTGAGAAACAAATCCATTCAGAATCTGTAGCACTTATCCTGCCTCTTCTGTCTCTGGATTAGTTCTTACAAAGATTAGAGACAGATTCCTGAAACTGGGTGAACTTGGGCTTTTCATTCTCAAGGTGAGGCAGGAATATGTTCAGTAGAGAAAAGAAAATGCAGATGAGTGGAGTCTGTTGGGGCTTGAACTGCCTGCACCTTGAGCATTGGTGTTTGAAGTCTGTGTGTTGGAAACTCAATCCTCAATACAACTGTGCTGAGAGGCAGGGCCTAGCAAGACTTCCTCATTGGTGGATTAAGTTTTATGTGGGAGTTGCGTGGTTATTGTGAGTGAGACTGGATAACAGGAGCAACCTTCAGATCTTTTGTGTTCTCCTTTCTCACAATTGTTTGCCCGTCTGACTTCCCGCCCCCCATTGTGTTGAGGAACATGCTGTACCACAGAGCATCTCCCGTAAGACAGAAGAGAAGAATGAAAGTATAGCAGAGAAAGAATTTACTAAAGCATGACCAATAGTTATCAAGAAAAGTCAAATTCTGAACTCCGTGACAGGTATCTGGAACTTGCAATGAAATCGTCTAGGCTCACAAAAACTTGGGAAACTGTAGCCGCCTACTTGAAGCACCCAGACCCTTCCTTTTGGGCCAGATCCACTCTGCGAATATTATTTTCCTTTCTTTTGGCAGTTCCAACTTCCTAGGGCCTCCATTGCAGCTTAAGCCATCAGACCAAGCATGCCCTCTTGGGGTCTCCTTACCAGAAATGAAATCCTGCTGCACATTGCTTCAGTGGCCTTTTGGATTCTTGGAATGAGTCTTGATGATCTTTTTACTCTTTCCCCTGTCATGCCTGTAAAGACAGGAGGACATGGACACGAATATCAAAGTCTACAACCTGTGTGAGATGTAGTCTGACCTGGTTAAAGCACAGCTTCCGGGGCTCCTGTGCTCCTACCAGGCTAACCTTGAAGAAATACATTTCAAGGCATTTGTTTTCTGGCAGGTACTCCCTTCAGGAACATTCTCAGTTCAAGGGCTTTCTTTTCCAATGAACTTGTACTTTTTTTTTCCTTTTTTAAGAAGGAACTTTTAGTGTGTGGAGCCCTGCCCTTTAACAAAATATATTTTTTTCCTCTGAATCAACTTTGTCTAAAGCTTTAAACTTCTGCTTGAGGCTAGATAGATGGCTTCGTGGTTAATGGTATGTTCTTGTATGGTACCTAAACTAAGTTTGATTCACAACACACATATCAGACAGTCGTTGACTTCTGCAGACAGCTGCGCATGCGCGCGCACACACACACTTAAAAATAAAACAAATATTTCTAACCCTCCTTTTGCCTCCAAAGAGCACATTCTTCATGTCTTTTTATTCATTCTCTAGATTCCTTTCGGCAGAGACCTGGGTAAGAGCAGCAACACCAGCTTGGATGTTAGCCATCCTGTCGAGATTTCTTCCATGGAACAAATCAGGTTTTAATTCAAGTTTGGAAAGAACTAAGATTCTTTGCCAGGTATGAATCCCATCTTCCAAGGGAGTCCTTACTACCCTCTGAAACCTCACAAGATAGACTTCCCAGTCTACATTCTCTCTGCATTTTTGTCTTCTGAACTCCAGTCAGAATGGCCCATTTAGTGTTGCTTGCAACATTCTAGGGCTTTCTAGCTTGGAATTCCAAACTCTCCCACATTCTTCCTGAGAACCAGTTCAAAGGGTCTACGAACCATGAGGTCAGGTTTATCAAAGTAATGGTCCCACTCCTCAGTACCAGTTTACTTCTTGGGTTACTTTCCCTCATTATTTTGACATGACAAATGGAATTTGAGAAAGGAAGCTTTATTTGGGTTTACAGTGTGAAGTGACACAGTCCGTTATAGGGGAGGAGTCGTGACAATGAGAGCATGTGATAGCCTGTCACATTACCCACAGTCAGAAGGCAGAAAAGGATGAGTGTTGATGCTTGGCTCACCTCATTTAACTCAGTCTGGGACCTCAGCTCATGCACTGATAGTGACTACAGATAGAGTGGATCTTCCACCTTAACTAGTGCAATCGAAATCTCCCTCATAGGCATTTCTTAGAGGTTTTTTTTTTTTTTCTCGTTTCTATTTCCTGTTAGGCTAACAGAATTAGTCACTGCACACCGCAGAAACTGAAAAGATATTTTCCCAAAGAAGAATGACTAGAAATGATCTGGGGAGTAAAAAGGGTTCAACTTCCCCAATCAACAGGAAAATGAAAACTAGAACCATGAGCTACCGCTTTGTGCTGTTGGGAAGCCCTGAATGTAAGTGTTGTCAAGGATGTGGAGACTAGGGATCTCTGGAGCATTTGTGGGAAGGTGGAGAATGCTCAGTGGTTAACGTTGTTGATTGAACAATCCGAAGGAGCAGTGTGAAGATTTCTATAGGAAGTCAGATGAATGAAGGATCTAACACTGTCGTTGGTATCTGTGCGCAGCACATGTGTGTACATGTATACCATTACATACACATGTGCAAATACTCAGATACACACGTAAGTAAAATAGATCTTAGTCAAGTGGTAGTGACATACACCTTTAATCCCAGGACTCAGAAGGCAGAGGCAGACAGATCTCTTGAGTTTGAGGTCAGCCTGGTCTACAGATAGAGTTCCAGGACAGCCAGGCCTACACAGAAAAACCCTGTCTTGAAAAAACAAAAATCAAACAAACAAAAATACATCCTTATAGAATTAAAAGTGGTATTAATAATATCTATTAAATTACTATATTTTGTCAAATGTTGCATATTTGTTTATTAAATAATTGCATTTGCAACCTATGAAGCACATTTTTTACAAAACAAAGAAAATACATTAACAGAAGAAAAAAGCTAATTAAATTAAATAATGGCAAGTGGAACTCACTTTTAAGGACAAAATTAAAACATAATGCAATATTGTTTTTTGTATACACATTACACTATATTCCAACCCCCAACCCTAAGCCTATTTGACCTAATTTGGTTTAGTTTTGGTTTCTATAGTAAACACCATAACCAAAAGCATTTTGGGAAGGTATCATAGTTAACTTCAGCTGTCACCTTGACACACTTTGGAAAGACAGAATCTCTATCCGATTGGCATGGCCATGTCTGTGAGGCATTTTGTTGCTAGTTGATAGTTGAGGAAAGACCCAGCCCACTTCAGGCAGCACCATCCCTAGGCAATGGGTCTGGCCTGTAAAAGAAAGTTAACTGAACATGAGTTCAGTAGTGAGCCAGTAAACAGTGTTCTTTCATGGTCTCTTCATTCCTGTCTTAGTGTCCCTTCATCAAAGACTGGAAGTTGAAAGATGAAATTAATCTTTTTTTTCCCACATTACTTTTTGGTCATATTTTTGCCACAAACACAGACAGCAATATAGAACAAGAATGTTAAAGGCTGTCATCCAGGGAAACCAGGACAGTACTTGAAGACAAGAGCTTGGAGCACAAACCTGGAGGAATACTGCTTACAGGTGTTCTCCCTCCGGCTCATGCTCATTCAGTTTCTTGTACAACCCAGGACCACCTCCTTAGGAATGACACTGCCTGCTGTGGGATAAGTTCCCCACATCAACCACAATAAAATGCCCCACAGACAAATCTGATATGGGCAGTTCCTCAACTAAGGTTCTACCTCCTTCAGAGAATGCAGTTCATGTCAAATTGGCAATAACAAATAACCAGCTCACTATGTCAGTGTAGACAATGGTGTTGTAACTAAGACTGGGTGGGGGTTTGACTATATCTAGTACCGCTGTTCAAGTTTGTATCTTTTAGCTCAGTTGTCCCACATACAACTGTTTTTTTTTTCTTGTAAATACCAAGCTCAAAATACATCCAATAAGATGCTTGCTGTAGTTAATGATGAAAATTGGAAGAACCTAACTGCCCATCTAGATCTGGACCAATATGTGATATATGATGATATTTAATATCATATTGCCTGCATATAAGTCAAAGTAAGCCACAAATATATTAATCATAGTCATTGTCATAGAATAAACTATGCAAACATTTTGTTACTTCATTGCCCTTATGACATCATCTCTGACTACCAGAAAATTCAAAATTGCTATTAAGGGACACAAGGGCTGGAGATCTGAGGTTGGGTTAGAATTAAAGATAACCTTTTCTTGTTTTTCACAGCGAACATTCTAACCTAGTATGGAGAATTCATTTGAGAGGGACAGTATAAATATTTGCTTTTGGTCATTGCTCCAGGCTGCCAATTTAATCCTCTTCCTTCCCAGGAAATCCAGGGAGATGGATCCTCCATCCCTAACTTCCCTTTGGTCTCCATCGTCTACAAAAGACAATACAAATAGTGTCTTGATGAGCAGGTTACAAGGGGCAGTATCAGTGACTAAATGGAAATGGATGGCTCACCTAACCCAGGGTGTCAGTACGGGCTGTCAAGACACACGGATTTCTGAAATGAATCATGTCCTTTGCCACTTTAATGATCAAATGTAATAAATTGCTAAGAGCCGGGCAGTGGTGGAGCACGCCTTTAATCCCAGCACTCGGGAGGCAGAGGCAGGCGGATCTTTGTGAGTTTGAGACCAGCCTGGTCTACAAGAGCTAGTTCCAAGACAGGCTCCAAAGCCACAGAGAAACCCTGTCTCGAAAAACCAAAAATAAAATAAAAATAAAAAATAAATAAATTGCTAAGAATCTATTCCTTATGGCCAAAAGTCTGCCCCACACCACAGTATAAATTTCACAAGATTGTCTTAGGGCAACTTTGATATAATTTCCTAAACTCTTAATCCTTATAGAATTTATGTCCATGGTTCCTTTGGAAACAGATATTGAAATACAGGTTTATGAATTAAAATATTATTCATAAGTGATTTCAGGAAACAAGGGTACATGAACAGAACATTGAGGGCAAGAGACAGGGACGAGCTTGTCAGCAGCAACACAAAGGCCAGAAGGATCCATTTGCACATGACGAGAGGCAGCCCAGGAAGCATCCCACTGCGAGTTGTCTTTAAGATGCTTTCTCTCTCACCAGGTTTTCTAAAGTGCAAAAGAGAGCAAACTGGCCAGGGCAGGATGATGCGTGCCTATAGTCCCAGCTCAGGCAGGAGGATTATTGCTCTCAGAACTTTGAATGATCTCCCTGAATACCATCGTGAGACCCTGTCTCAACTTTTAAAAGAAAGGGGAAGAAAATGTGAGGTAGGATCTCCAGAGAAAGTCCTCAAGCAATTGGAAAGCCCTTCTGTTAAATTAACACCCGAACCAGTCTGGCTAAGACACAGACTGCATTTTACACACATTGTTGAGAAAACTACAGTTAATTTTCAGTGGATAGGAAAGCCTGAATGAAGATTTGTATCTTGGGATAGGACCTGAAAGAATTTCAGCTCGCTCCCACGCTCTGATTGTATTTTTTACCCAAACTGCATAATTCATTCACTCCCTCATCTCTCAACATACAGACTTACAAATTGCTACACCTTAATCAGAAATAAAATATTTTGTCAGAATAAATCACTGTGGATGCAAATTGTCGCTTCTCTGTGAGAGAAAGTGCAGCCAGACTCAGAGGCTCTGTCTACGCTTCATTGGCTCTGGGCAGGTGCCAGGGAAGCAGAGTGACACAGATCTAGGAGTGGGCAAACGGCCTTTAGCAGCTAAGGCTGTTTGATTATCACCAGAGGAGTCTCTGGGCATGTTCCATAGCAGAGACCATCTGTGGCTGTTTGGGAAGATGTCCGCCTAGCTCTGGACTGGCTTCACAAGAAGGGTCACAGCACCACTTCTGAAGGTCCCCATATGACCCTAACCTCATCACAAGTGAGGTCAAGAGGCTGTCTCCCTGGTTGCTATTCAGTCATGGAGCAGGCATGGATGAGTCTCTCTCCCACGGAGAGGACTTCCCTGGTAGGGGCTCTGAGTCTGGCCTAAGGAAACTGTTAGAGGGGAAACAGGACCCTGGAGAGATAGGTCCCTGACAGTTCCCAGTTAAGACAGAGGAAGAAATTAAAAATTCATAAGCCAAATCATTGCTTTGTAACCGGCCTTTTGATGCCAGCTTTGGTCCAAGAGAAAGAGATGGAGTGAGAGGAATGCTAATGGGAAGTAGTTACTGGTCAGAGTTGGTAGAAGTGTATTTCTGGCTAAACAGCCACTGGGGTCAGTGATAGTCTTTGGATTATAGACTAGCCAGTGTCTGCCGTTAAGCCATTCTGCATTGAGAGATTCCCTTTTGGACATTGGTCATGCACTTCATTTGAAAGAAAATTTTGGTGGAGAGGATACAGGTATGTGATTTATTGACTCTTTGGGCAGAGGTGAATCTGGACTTCCAGCACATTCCATCTTCTGTCTGTGCCAAGAGCACTTCATAAAGTGTGTATCTAGAGGCAGGGAGTGGGAGACACAAGGACAGGCAGATTCGAGCATCACATACCACTGCTAAACACTCCTACTCTCCACCCGCTGACTTTTCACAGCACCCAGAAGGTCAATGCAAGACATTGAAAAGCCTCTCACTTGTAATAACAACAAATGGGAAACGGAACCAAGAGGTATGTAATGAGCTTAGGCCCAGCCTAGACCACAGAGTCCCAAAATTAACAACAAAAAATGAAAAATACACAAACAAGGATATTTAAAATGTTTTCCTCAAAAGAAGCAGAAAAGGAGCTAGAGAGATGGCTCGGTGCTTAAAAGCACATACTACTCTTCCAAAGAACCCACGTTCAGTTCCCAGCACCCATCTGAGAGGCTCACCATAGCCCGTAAACTCCAGTTCCATGAAACCCAACACCTCTGACCTTCACGGGCATACACACACATGGCATACACTCACACAGACACATGATTAAAAATATACCTTAAGGGAAAAAGCTAGAAAATCCATTCATTCCTTGTGCCACGGTGCATACAACTACAGGTTCTGGGGATAGAGAGAGGGTTGGGGCCAATTGTTAGAAGGCGAATGAGCATGCCTTTTCATGAGACTTATGTTTCTGTAAAGAACAGTCTTGTGTCTTCTCCCACGGCATGCCACCTGCCACTCTCTACTCTGTTTACATAACCTCCACTTCCTGTCTTCTTAAGATAGGTTCAGAAGTTAAATCTCAGTCTGTCCTTCCCTCAGTGGTCCCTCTTCCTCTCCCTGCCTTTAACAAGATGATAAAGAAAATTTTCAGTCCTCTGAAACTAGTATGCCAATCCTTGCTGCCATAGCAATCAGAAAAGTAGGTTTGTCGATGGTCCCAACTCTCTTCCTCCCTCCAGAACCACAGTAGACCTTTTCCTCTGTTGCCACCATGTTCGTGTGCCCCTCTGGTACAGCTCCAGCAGCCCCCTGCCTTTGATTTGCTAATGTATACCCAAGATTTCTCATTGAAATGTGTCCTGAAGAAGTGGGATGTATATGATTTGATCATGCCTGCTTTTGTGAGTGTGTGTGTGTGTTTACATGTGTGTGTGCACAAGTATATGCACACACCCCTTCAAGTAAGATAGAAAGTAAATTCTTGCTGAATGAACACATAAGTAAATATTTACCCAAGTTCCTGATATTCTTTACTTTGCTATAGTTGTTTTCTATATTACTATGACAACAATTACTTGAAATTAGTTGAAATAAACAAGTTCAATGAAGAAATATTTCCTGTGGCTCATGTTTCCAAAGCGAACAACCTGCAGTTGCTTGGCCCCATGCACTTGATCAGAAATCATTGCATCAGGAACACATGGCAGATGACCAAAATATCCCCAAATATCTTCCCTGTGAGTTACTTCCTCCAACTGACTCCACCTCCTAAATGTTCCACAACTCCCCAGATAGAGTCATCAATTAAAAATTGAGTGGATAACACATGATCCGGTGGAGCATTTCACATTCAAACCATAAAACCTCCTCTAAAACTTGAAATGTGATCCTGAGGTTGTCATTTGTTGAACAAGTGCTGGCTACTTGATTTTGGGTGAGTGATTATACATATGTTTCTCATTTGAAGGCATACATGCTCTCATTCTGGTATTTAATTGCACTGTGGCTAGTGTGAAGACGAATGGAAATGTGATACCAGTGCCAGAGAGCTGTACCCGTCTGTGGATAAGAGTGAACAACCAGGTACAATTAAGTTGGACACTTGATTGAAAGAAGATTACACTTCCAAAAACATAGGCATCCCAATATCATCTCCAGATACTGCTAGGAATAAGCTCATGAGCCACATACCTGGTCCAGCTACATCACAATAGCTTTGGCTGTGTCTCTACCTGCCTGTGGCCAGAAGCCCTCACCAGTGGCTGTGAAAAATGTATGTCTCAAACCCTGCCAGACATGATGGGGATTATATTAGATGCAGGGACTCTGTCTCCATCCCATGCTGCCGTTTGTAATGGATGAACTCCAGGAATGTGGTTTGGAAGCTCAGGTTATAAAAAGTGTAGTCTGGCTTTTGGTCCATCCTTCATAGCCATGGGCTACACAGCTAATCCAGTTCTTCTTCATTTATCCATGCCTATCTGTTCCAATACATCTCCCAGTCTCTCGGTTATGAAATCCCCCATGTATTTAACTCATGTGTAATAGATGCCAGAGATAGGAGGCAGGGATGAGTGGGCAACCCTAGCTTCCCAGTTGCTGGCTATATAGCAACAAGCTTGGGAAGAAAGTATCAGAACAGCTTCATTTGTATTTGCCAAGCTCTGGGGTGTGAAATTTGCATTTGTATTGCAAACTCTGCCTCAGTTGTATGAAGGCATCTAATGTTGCCTCCTGTTTCTTGACTGGGGAACCAACTATCAGCAAAGGGTTAAATAAGTTAACACAGGTCTCAAAACTCGTGTCAAGGCTGAAGTCAGAATCTATTCTGAAGTCTTTCTCCAAAGCGAGGCTTTTAATAATACAATGTGCCACTTTTCATTTTAGCCTTTTCCCTAATTAAGCTGCCAGTGTCTTCTATGCTTGCCTATCTACCGATCTCCAGTTCATGGGCTTACCCCTGTTCTGAGTTAAGTAAAAATTCTGAAGTCATCCAAAATTGCTCAGAGAAGTCACCTTTCCGAGAAGCCTATATAGTCTCTGGGGAGCTCCCTGTCTCCTTCCTTTAGGCAGGAAATACACATGAAACAAGACCTTTAATTAGCCCCCACTATTAGCTCCTACATCCTGTAATAATTATCTTTGGCGATGTCATCTTCTGTCCCCTGGGTAGCATGGATATTATGGACTATTAGAAGCTGCTCTGAAAGCTGGCCATCAGTCTGATTCATATTAGGCCAATTACTTTTACTAAAATTAAAATTTGTCAAGGGTGCTTTGATGAAGAGTCTTGGCAGCTGGAAGGAGCCCTTAATGAGCTATACAGCACTCTTTGGCATGAGTACGGTGGTTTCATATCAAGGGGAAGGCCTGGTTCTTAGCAGAAGAAACTTAAATCAAAGGAATACACTTCCCTGCCTCCCATGGCTACTGCCAGTTGAACTGACTGTCAGGAAGTCTTTACTTGTCTTACATTAACATGGTAGGCTTGGGTGTCCAAAAAAGACCAATGTGGAAAACACGGACACTGATATGCCACCAGGATAGCTGGTGTAACAAATCTAGCGGTTGGCTACTCTATACCTATGTCTTTCCTTTACTTGTTGACAGACTACTCTATACCTATGTCTTTCCTTTACTTGTTGACAGACTACTCTATACCTATGTCTTTACTTGTTGAGAGACTACTCTGTACCTATGTCTTTCCTTTACTTGTTGACAGACTACTCTATACCTATATGTCTTTCCTTTACTTGTTGGCAGAACTTTGCTTTTGTTACAAGTAGCAATGTGGTTTCTAAAAGTAATCCTTTCCCATTCTTAGTAAAAGAGATGAGTTCCAGGGTTCTGGCAAAAGTTTTTCTTTTCTTGAAAAAAAAAAATCTGGCTACTGTTTTGCCTCTTCTTTCACACAGTTTAGAATGAACACACCATTGCCAGAAGTGGCACTGTCATCTTGAAACACGAGGCTAGAAGTTTAAAGACACAATACAGCTTGCTCCAAGTGGGAGAACAGCAGCCAGAAGTGCCCAGTTCCTTGAAGGCTCCCGGTGAGCAGTCCCATAATCGTTACCCTGCTCGCCCCTACAGGGAAGGGTTACAGTTCCATTCTGCATTGCTTCTTTGTCCAGAGTGTTCCCAACTGGTGCAGCTGAGGAGACCACCATAACAGAATCCATAATGACCAATATAACAGTGCAGTTGGCAGCTCAGCCTGAGGACAGCGCAGGGCTGAGTGTAGACGCCATGGATGTAATGCTGAGGCTCTGTGCCTGTTGCGGGATTTGTTCACTTGCTCATCTTCATGTGTGGAGTGACTGCTATGTTTCCATGCTAGACAATGACTGGGTATTAGCTAAAGTATGACAAATCCATAGTCATTTGCAAACTTGCCCATCTGTGAATTCTACATTTCTAAGGTGTTCAGGGTCCCACTTCTGGCCATCTGGGACACATGAGCCTCTTTAGCCAAACCTCTGAGAAGGTTCCTTTCGCCATGTGAAAATCACCTGGGACTTGTGCACAACATCACCATGGACACACCACTAGAACATTCCAGAGTAGAAAAACATTAAGTCTGCCTACAAGGTTACAGGGCACTGAAGCATCCAGGGCTCCAGCCATCACAGGTTTCATCTTCACTTTCCATAACTGACATTGATATAAGAAATGTGTTTTGGAAATTCTTTCTAAAATTGACTCTCTGCAAATGCTAAAGGGGTATGTTATGTCCATTATTTTTTAAATTAATTTATTATTATTATTATTATTATTATTATTATTGTGTGTGTGTATCTCAATACAAGCATGCCATACCACAGCAGGCACATGGATATCAGAGAAAACAAATTCCAGGAATTTGTGGGTTCCAGGGATCAAACTCAATTCATCAAGCTTGCATAGTGTGCTACCTAGTTTTTACATCAGCTTGATACAAGCTGGGGTTACCTGGGAAGATGGAATCTCAATTGAGAAAATGCCTCTATAAGATTTGCCTAGAGACAAGTCTGAAGTACACTTTGTTGACTGATGATTGATGTCAAAGGGCCCAGTTCAAGGAGAGCTATGTCACCCCTAGGCAAGTGGTCCTGGATGGTATAAGAAAGCTGGCTGAGGGGCTGGAAGGAAGTGAGCAGTCAGCATTCCTCTATGGCCACTGCATTATTTTCTGCCCCCAGATTCCTACTTTGAGTTCCTGCCTTGGTAGACGAACTATAAACTGTGAGATAAAATAAAATCTTGCTTCCCCAAGTTGCTTTGGCCATGGTGTCTTACAACAGTAATATAAACTCTAAGACACACAGCAAGCACCTTTACCCGCTGAGTCAACTCACTAACCCCATAATTTTATTCATTTGTTATTTTTGAAACAATATTCATCTATATTTAGCCCTGGGCTGGCTTATGTAGACCAGACTAGCCTTGTACTCACAGAGATCTCCCCTGACTCTATCCTTCAAGTGCCAGATAACAGTCACATGCTGCCCCTTCCTGACTCCCTGTGTTTCAAGACTGAGTTTAAACTCCTTTGTAAGATGACTATTTTTCTCCCTTGAAGCTGTATTACTGAATAATATACTTCTATACTTTAAAAATATAAAACCTTGATACAAGGTCAGGAATTATGCAACATTTATCTGTGCTAATGAAGTCAATGCTAAGCTTCCTAGAGCCCAATCTACCTGAAGTTTCTTCTGCTCCACTGAGCGGAATTCATCTCTTAAGACATTTCAGATTTTTTTAAAAAAAAAAAAAAAAAGTATGTACCTTTCAGGGGATTCAAACCCATGACCTCATGTAAACAAGGCAAGTGCTTTACCACTGAGCTACAGCCCAGCCCTTCCTGGTACTCTTTACGTTCAGACTCACATCCAATCCTCTAGCAAGTACCTTCACCCTCCTTCCAAAATACACCCTGTGCTTGATGATGCTTCCCACCACCTGGTCTAGAACATCATCCTCTCTTGCCTCAGCTACTGCTAGAGGCTCCTCACTGACCTCTCTGCTCCTGCCTCACCTTCCTGAGATGGTTCATACAGCCAGGTGGGTTTTTTTTTCCTATGCAAGTACAAAGGCTCCCATCTCCTTTAAAGGGGAAGCCAAAATCTTTCAAGGGCCTATAAAGCCCTGCATGACCTGGTCATTTGTGCTGTTTGCCTGACTGCTCTCTTTACAGTTGGCTCAGCCACACTGGCCACCTTAGTGTTCCATGAAACCTTTACACAGGCTGTGACTTTGGCCTACAATGTTCCTGCCAAGGTGTATTAATCAACCACACTTCTTTTTTCCCTGTCCCTCAGCCTGTAGTGTTGTTTGGGGACATTATGGAAACTTCAGAAGAACTAGGCTACTATGGGCCTTATCTTGTCTTGACACCCTCCCCCTCCTCTCTTATCCATTTCTCTGCCATGCCTTTCTGCCTCACCGCAGTCCCAAAATAATGGAGCAAGCTAACTCTGGACTAGAAGAACCACATGGTGGCTCATAACCATCTGTAGTTCCGATTTCAGGAGGTCAGATGACTTCTTCTGGCCTCCTCAGGAAATAAGAACATACACGATGTTCAGACAGATAAGAAGAAAATATTCATACATAAAATAAAAATATTTTTTAATGTCAACTATTTTGCCACTCAACTAACACCTTCAGTTTTCCACAAGTACTTTATCTTGTTTCTTTTAAGGGCTCCGCAAAGACAGTTTTCATTCAATTTGTATTTCTGCTTCTCTCACTCACTTATTAGTAGGAAATTTGGATGTGTATGAGAAAGGAGGATGAGGAGGGGTGTAGAACCATCACTTGACAGCCCTCAGGTGGCTCCCCTCATGTCTGTCCTCCTCTCTCAGGCTTGGGTTCCTCTACTTTCTGGCTTCAGAGAAGCTTGCTCAGAGCATCACTCCACCTAATGGATACTGGCCATCAACCCTGTAGCTTCCTGTGTTGCTGCCTCTTCCTTAGCCCCAGGTAGCAGTTCACAAGGAAGTGCCTTGATTGGCCCACCTTAAGGCTGAATTCACCTCTGAGCCAGGAGGCAGGAACACACAGAGAAACCATGTGGTCAGGAGAAACAGCACAAGAGGTATGAAGTAGTTTCCAGAAAGAGTGAAGCAATGGACAAAGCAGAAGTATCCCCTTTGGGGAGCTGTCACCACATGAGCGATGGCAAAAAGCAGATACATGAACACGAGGACGACCATCCAGCAAGAGGAGCAAGGGACCATGAGCCCTGTGCAGGCCCCATGTCTACGTGATACTATGTCTTCTGCCCTCTCTGTCTATCCCAGAGGACAGAGGCAAATAGTTCAACCTCCTGCCTCTGTCTATCCTGAGGGTAGGGAGGATTCTCTGGCTCACCTAGAGGGCCAGTGGTACCAGGAGGTTGACCAGTAAGAGTGACAGGTCCTCACCCTTGTGGGGAATAATTCTCAGGTGTATCCTACAGAGTCATCCGGGTGGCCTGTGGGTTAAAACATGGTCACGAACCCACCCATCCTCGTTCTTTGTGTCTTCTCTAATCTCAGCCTCATCCTTCATCTAAAGCTCTTGGGAACCATGTTCACCTACATCATACTTTTCAGATTTTATTTTTGTAGGACAAGAAAGAATGCAAGAAAAGTTTCGAGGACTCTGTAGAAAGACTAGAAAATGTTTGCTATATTTGTCCTGATCAGTAGGGAAAAAAAAGAAAAAGAAAAAGAAAGAAAATGTTTACTAATGTAGCAGAAGAGGCCAGAGCACAAAGATTTCTGTTTTCCAAGAGATGCCTGAGCCCTCAAACCTGGCTCTGATTATTATCTCAGCAGCCACCATGCAGGGCCATCAATCTCCTGCTTCAGCAGCACTCAAGCAGACAATCTGAAGGGAGCCTTTTAATTATCCTCCAGCTCAGTCAACAGATCAAATGTGCAAACTCGTGCCCACTCCTCACCCATTATTGCTGCCCCTACCACACTCCTACTGGCATCCCTGGCCCACATCCAGGACTTTGTTTGGAAAACAGTAGAAATAACAACACAAATTTTCTCTTGAAAAAAAAAAAAAGGGATACCCCACTAAGCTAATTTTATTCCCAGGGCTGACAGTCCTTTCATAATCTCTCGTGAATTAGAAATTAATTGGGTACTTGAACATACGTTATTCTGTAGGTGATCACCATAAACATCTGGACTGTCTTACAGAAGGGCAACTGTTTCCAGGGAGGAGAATTTTATTTTTGCATTGTCTCTGAGACCTCCTTTGGCAATTCATTGTTGAAATGCTTCATTAAAATTCCAAAGCAAGCCCCTTTCTTGCCAATGAGGGGTACACAGGAGAACCAGCAGTGCCACCACTGGAGAGATTTTCAAGGCACAGTTTGCCCCAACACAAGCTCCAGACTCTCCAGGAGGACTGGAGATTAGCTGTGGGAACTGAGAATTACTCCACAGGACAACAGAGACCACTGTCCAGCTCTTCTCTAAAGAAGTGTAAGAGACGAGGACATGATGAGAAGTGCCTTGAGGAAGACTAGAGGACATGAGGAGAAGTGCCTTGAGGAAGACTAGAGGAAACAAGGTCGTCCTGCTGCACTTAAAGAGCACTAAGTTAGATTTTCACCCTCAAGAGTCTTGTTGGGGGAGGGTGTTTTCTGTGACACAGGATTTTATTATAGACCTCGTTGACCTCTAGATAGAGATCTTTCTTCTCTGATAGCTTGGGATTACAGTCAGGTGCCACTCAGCTAAATTCTACTCTGTGTGTGTGTGTCTCTGTGTGTATGTCTGTCTGTCTGTTTGCCTGCCTGTCTGTCTGTGTATTTGTGCATGTTTGTCTGTGTAGTTTGTGTGTATAGTGTGTATGTGTAGTGAGAGTATGTGTAATGTAAGTGTGTATGTGTGTGTGTGGTCTATGTACAGTATGGTACAGCATGTGCATATGTAGCATGTGTGTATAAGGTTTATGTAGTATGTTTGTTTGTCTGTGTAGTATATGTGTAGAATGTGTGTGTAGTGTATTGATTGTATGTGTGTGGTATATGTATAGTATAGTATAATGTGTGTATATAGTATGTGTATGGTATGTGTGTTTGTCTATGTAAGTATGTTTGAATAGTGTATGTATAGTATATGCATATTGTGTGTATGTGTTTGTATGTCTGTGTGTGTCATATGTGTGTGAAGCATGCATAACATAGGTTTGTCTGTGTAGTATGTGTATATAGTGTGTGCATAGTATGTGTGTGGTTTGTGTGTGTAGTGTGAGTTTGTGTGTCATGTGTAGTTTGTGTATACTGTGTGTTTCTGTATGTATATAGTATGTATGTAATTGTGCATATGTAATATTTATTGTAGTGTGTATTTGTATGTATTGTGTTTATATTATTCTTCACTTGTATGTTTGTTTATGTGTGAAGGTCGGAGATTGATATTAGATGCCCTCGTCAAAAGCTGTCCACATTCTGAATTGAGAAAGGATCTCACTTAAACCCAAGAGCTCATGTATTTGGGTAATGTCCCAAGCCAGTTTGCTCTGTGAATCTCCAGTCTCTGCCTCTAAAGTATTAAGATTACATAAGTCAGCAACACTTGCCTAGTTTGGACATGAATGCTAAGGATCCTAACTCTGGTTTTCACACTTGTGTGACAAGAACTTGACCTGCTGAGCAATCTCCCCAGTCCCTCTCCTTGAGTTTTAACTTAAAACCTATCTTCCTTCCTTCCTTCCACTCAGATTAGAACAAAGCATATTTTTCTTTTTTTATTATTTTTAAATATGTATGTGTATAGGTAACAACAGAAGACAAAGGTGTGTTGGATCCCCTGCAACTAGAGTTACAAGCAGTTGTGAGCCACCAACATGGGTGCCAGAAACTGAACTTAAGACCCTTGTAAAGGCAGCGAGTGCTTTCAACTGCTGAGCCATCTCTTCAACTCCTAAATCAAAATGTCTGTGCTGATACAAGTGGCCCTGACTGAGCATTCTGTTACCAGTCCTCTGTTTAAATGGGAACTCACATCTCTTCACTTTAGACAAGACACCATGGCAAGTCAAAGAATCTATTTTATCCAAATCTGGCTTAGTGAATCAGAGGGTCTAGTGAGGTTGCTTCCAGAACACGGGTTACTAGAAGGTGCCTGCATCATTAGACACCCACCCCAGCACTAGTGATGACTCACAAAAGCTGCATCTCAGGCATCTTGGATAAGCACATGAGTTTCTTGCCCAGCAGGTATTACTGCTGATATAACCTTGGGGAAGGGTACTGTCTCAGCTAGGGTCTAATGCTATGAAGAGACATAATTGACCATGGCAACTCTCATAAAAGAAACCATTTAATTGGAGTGGCTCACTTACAGTTCAGAGGTTCAGCCAATTATCATCAT
>JAQHUG010000381.1:413776-446031 GCA_028555095.1 Dicrostonyx torquatus | reverse complement strand
TTGCTGCCCGGGCAGTCACTCAGTCTTTTGTAATGTTGTGGGCATCCACCTTCAGCCTACTGGTCCATAGTATCTAGTAGATGTTTCCATGAAGCAGAAAATTTCAAAGACAGTTTTGCCTGTATTGGCAGTTTGTCAGTCACTTTCTTCTGTGTCCTGCAGAATGTTTAGCAGACTCTTTCATGAAGCAGAAACCCTGAAGGATCATCTCATCTTTAGCTAAAGTTGGTTGCTTCAACATTGCAAATGAGACTTTGGGTGATTGCTCAGGTAGCCTGTTGTCTCTGTCATCTACTGCACATTTTGGAAGCTGTTTGATTGCACTTCTTGCCTACTCAAGTAATATTTCCCTTCTCAGGCCTTCGATGGCATTGAAGATTAGATGATCATAGTTACCTTCTCCTTATGATTTAGCCAAGCCATTTCCAATGCAAGACTTAGACTCATTAGAATAGAATGTTTATTAAAACATTTAGCATATATTCCTTGCTTAATATTGTATATGTTGGTTGTAATCCTAATTTTATACTTGATATCTGTTCCTAGTGTAAATAATTTGTATTGGGTTTGTAACTTTCTTATTTAGACATAAGGGGGGAGGTGATGGGAAATCTCTGTCAGCCAATGATCTTTAAGAGGTGGGACCACATTAGGGTATGACTTTTGGGGTACCCAGAGAAAAGTCGCCACCCCACCCAGGGTTCTCTCTCTGTGGTTCCTGCACTACACAACTGAGGTTGGACTTTTCATTCCTGTTTCATGAGTTTGCCCCTTACAATAAAGAAAATACAATTGGTTTAACTTGGAGTTAGCCTAGGATTCTTTGACCCACATCCTTCAATAGGAATCTTGTTTCTGGAGCTGGGTAACAGAGATCTTACTCATGAGCCTGCAGCACTGTTCCCTTTTCAGACACATAGATACCATGTAAAAATGTTCTGATATCCTTGTCTTTAACTGTTGTGGTTTTGCTGAATCAGAGCTGCTGAATCTGAAACAAGTTCAATATCATTTATTTCAATCATTCCATTTCTTAATCACGTTGTCTCCTTGAACATAGGAGATTGCTCCATTCCACTTCCTGGTCCTCCTTTTCTCCTCAAACTGTTCCATATCTTCTGTTTTTTGGCTTGTTCAGTTTGTTTGTCTCCATTCCAGATCTTTATAAGCGTGAACACTAGTAACCACAGGACAGAATCTATACTGGGCTGTTTTGAGATTTCCTCTGCCGGTGGAATTAATCTAAAACTCTTCACTTTAGCCTCGGGCAGACTCCTCAGACAAGGACGAAAAGCAAATTTTATTTCACTAAAATATCACAAGAATGATCGCTAGGCCACATATTAATATTCTTCTCTGAATCCTCTCGAGTCAACCCCCTACAGTTCAAATCGCCCTCAGCACGACCGTCTTCCATGCTTCTATTCGCATGGCCCATTAAGCAGCACTCAACTGCTTTTCTAATCCATTGTTCCAAGGTCTACATTCCTTCAAACAAAAACATGGTCTGGCCTATCACAGCAATACCCATCTCTGCTACCAACTTCTCTCTTGGTTAGGGTTTCTATTGCTGTGAAGACACACCATGGCCATGGCAACTCTTATAAAGGAAAACATTTAATTGAGGTGGTGGCTTACATTTCAGAGGTTCAGTCCATTATCATCATGGTTGGACATGTTAGCATGTAGGCAGACATGGTGTTGGAGAAGGAGCAAGAGTTTCACATCTTGTGCAGGCAACAGGAAGTGGTCTGAGACACTGGGCGGTATCTTGAGCATAAGTGAGACCTCAAAGTCTAACTCCACAGTGATATACTTCCTCCAGTAAGACTAGACCTACTCCAATAAGGCCATATCTCCTAATAGTGCCTCTCCCTTTGGGGGCTATTTTCTATCAATCCACCAGAAGTTCATCAAGTGCATGTCTCAGCTGTTCCTGGACACATACAAGCCCACAGTTTTACTAGCGTGAAGCACCACGATGGTCTTCCTCACTTGACCAGCCTGGGCTTTCTCATACTATGGTCTAGGTCAGGGCTGGTGCCTCAGGGGTTTTACAAGAAACACCAGAGTGACAAAATGCCATGGCTGTACATGAGGAGGAGGGAAGAACTTACATTGTTGTAATTCATACTTGCAGTCTCTTGATCCTGATGCTACCCTTTATGGCAGCTGGCAATGTTCTGCCCAATCAGTGTCACTGAGACACAAAGGGGACATGATCTTGGTGTGTGTGTGTTTGGGGAGAGGATGCTCTATGTACGGTTGTGAGACTATACACAGAAGCAAATTGTCTGTTCTTTGATAATGATCCTACTCCTCATAACTTTTTCCACTTTTATTTTATGTACATGGGTGCTTTGTCTGCAAGTATGCCTATGTACCTTGTGTGTGCAATGCATGAGGAAGCCAGAAGAGGGTGCTGGATCCCTTGGGACTGGATTATAGATGGTAGTGTGTTGAGGGCTCTTCCCCAACTTCCTTGGTTATGGATGACCCTGGGTAGTGCCTCAGACATCAGGACACGGGATGCAGAGTAGGAGATACAACTGCATACTTTATTGCAAAGCCAATGCTCTTTTTATAATACTCAAATCATGATTCAAACTAGGTTCCCATAATACATGAAAATAGTTTCGTAAACTAGTAACTTGGCTGCAAATAATTTCAAGAGCTTCGTGCCCTAGTTAATCTAAACAAAAAGCCTGGTGTTATGGGAATAACTCTTGCTGTAATATAATATGTAAAAACACCTCACCAGAAGACAAACCACAACCTAATCAGAGCCTTTGAACTACAGTGCACATCTGTGTTCTCAAGGACAGACCATAGGCAAGGCACTCTACTAATGGGAGAGGTTTGCCTCCTCCTGACTTGGTTTGCCAAGCCTATCAGCAAGAATGCTACCTCAAGTCTCCCTTGCACAGAGTTTCTATGCAGTTCAAAACCGGCCCTCTAAGTCGTGGACCTCCATGTGGGCACTAGAAATCAAACCTGTGTCCTCTGCAAGAACAACCGAGCCATCTCTACACACCCTAACTGTCTTGCTTTTAAAGAGAGTTCTACTGGAGTCCCCTACACCACTTCAAAGCTATTTCTCAGGCCTGCTAAATCAGTCAAATAACAAGCTTGTAGCTTGTCAGACAAGACAACTGCCTGTCATGCAAATGCTATGCAAATAGATCACAGCCAGGGAAAGCAGCCAAAAAGGAGGCCAGGAACACACAGAAGGAATACAGTGATGGCTTAGCCAGGTGCCAACCTTCTGAGAGAAAGGTGTCCTCAGAAGGCCTTGAGAAACTGGCAATTTATTAAATATTTTAGCAGAGCTCATTTATCTTAAGACCAATTACTCTGTAATTAGGTTTTCAAAAGACTGATTTGCTCTTTTATGCAAGATTGCTTGCTAAAATGAAGATTGAATTAAGTCTAAGATAAATAAACAAGGGCAGGCAAGATGGCTGTGAGTAAAGGTAACTGTCACCAAGCCTGTCCACCTTTTGATCCCAAGAAGGAGAGAGCCAACTCCAGGCAACTGTCATATGACACTTTGCATGCCTTGACAGTGACACACACATACACACATGCAGCACACACTACATTAAATTTAAAAATGCATTTTTAAAAGTCAAATCTTACATTTATTATGAAATGCTGGTGTTCATTCTTTAGATTTTTTTTCCGGGGAAGAGGCCTTTGTTTCCTGTGGATATAGCCTATAGCATACCCCCACCCCCACCTTCCAACAACATACTACCAAGATATATGGACCATGATTTCCCTGTGTTGGGCACCTGAGACAGAGGACATGGAAAATTGTTCCAGGAAGTGGCTTTATTCATGTCAGCATCAACTCAGCAGATTCGTATCCAAAGGATTAGGCCTGAGTGCAGTGTGCCTTGCCAGAGAGAGAGAGAGAGAGAGAGAGAGAGAGAGAGAGAGAGAGAGAGAGAGCTCATTTATCTTAATATGTATATATGTATGTACGTTTTTTCATCCCTTTGTCTCTCTAATAATGTAGCATACATTTTCTTGGGTATTTCCTAGCTATACGACTAAGGCACAAAGACTATATGAATGTGATAGGGTTGCCATGACAATGAGAACACAGGAATTCAATAAAAACGCACATATGCACACTGACACTGATGGAACCATCGTATTGTCTCTTCTGTGTTCTAAGGTCCTTATCATATATGAAGGCTATAAATTAGATTAATCAAATTAAGCAACTGCCCACAGTGTATCATGTCTCACTTCCTCTGGGGCAGTACTTTGCACCACTCCAGGAACAAGAAACAACTTTAAAATGAGATTGAGAAATAGTGCTACCTACAGATGGCTCCCAGGGTCCTTGTTGTTGAGAGAATGGCAGCCCTGTCTGACTGTGGTGAAAAGAATCTGTGCCCCGCAGACCTAATCCCACCCATCCCCCAATCCTGCTGCCTCCCACCTTCCTGATCAGCACCTTTGGCCCCTGCATTATCAGGCTTACATATCACCCTGCTCTAGTTCTGGGAGCTTAGCCTCTATATTCTGTCAGTGTTATGGGTTTTGTTAATTCTCAACTTGACAGGATCTATAATCATTGAAGAGACCAGTCTCTGGGCATGTCTGTGAAGGATTATCTTGAGTAGGTTAACTGAGGTGGAGACCCACCCTAAATGTAGATGGTGCCATTCCATGGGAACCTGAACGCCTGAATAAAAAGGAGACCAGGATCTGGGTGCCAGCATTTGCTTCTCTTTGCTTTCCTAACTGTGGGTACAATGTGAACAGCTGTCATCCTTCCCTGCCATGGTGGACTATAGCTCCGGAAACTGTAAGGCAAAATAAACCCTTCCTTCTTTAAGTTGCTTTGGTCAGTATTTCACTTCACCCACAAAAAGAGTAACTAAACCATCACCTTGCCCCCCACCCCCGCACTGGATCCAGGCTGTGACCAACACCCTTAATAAGGGCACAAAGATCACAGGCAGAGGTCACAGGCAGCTCTAGATAACAGTGAGCAGGACAATTCTGGATTTAGCACTGAATCAGAAATGTGACAAGGAGGGGAATTTCATCCTCACTCTTCACTTAGCTGGTGACACTCAAAAGTAGGTCACTCAACTATAGTGAGCCTCGAGCTCCTCCCATTAAAATTGAAAGTAACTGGTTTGAAATGAGTATTTTACTTAGTTCTGACAAAAGTTCTAAAGATAAATCTCTACCTTGAATCCTGGGAGACTGTTGAGAAACCGAGCTCATGAGACCAATTAAAGTGTGATTCTAAGGAGCTGGAGCAATGGCTTAGTGGTTAAAATTAGCTGCTTTTCCAGAGAACCCAGGTTCGGTTCCCAGAACCCACATCAAGTTAGACACAACCACTTACAACTCCAGTCCCAGGTAAACTAGTGCCCTCTGACCTAAGCAGGCCCCTGTGTACACACAGTGCACATAAACTCACTCAGGCACATACAATACACTAGAAATAAATGACTAAATAAAACTGTGACCCTCAAAAGAAACCATTACCTACAAATACCCCCAGTGCCCTCCTTAAGCCACAGTAACCAAGTTTGCTTTCAAGAAATGGATATTTCAGACCCAATAATTTTAACATCAGTAATGAAAATCAAATGAAAAACATGATTCTCTTACCAATCCAACAAACCTATTGCCTTTTTCCATTCTGCGTCAGTTTCTGTGCAAAGCTAAGCACTCCTGCTCTGACAACAGTACACATTGTGTTATGAATCCTATGTTCCTCTAGCTATATTTTTATCACCATCTGCAAATGTGAACAAAAGACAAGATGCAGTTTCTCCTTTTTTACACCCCCTACCCAGTTTCTTCCATGGACAGAGGGTGAAAAAGATGCCATATAAAATGAAGTTTTAAATTTGGGAAGGAGAGGAAAAAAAATCAAGCCACGTGTGGTGGCACTGGCCTGTAGTCTCAAATTCATAGGCGGCTCAAAGAGATTATAAGTCCAAAGTCCGCCTAGGAAATTTGGTAAGTCTGTGTCTAATAAAGGATTGGAAACCCAAGACTATCTGGGCAACAGAAGTTGGACTCAGTTTGTTTTACATTGTAAAAAGTAGAAGAATATGAAGTTGGATGGAGTAAATTTGAAGTTGGTGCATAGGGGCATGAATATGATCAAAATACACTGTATGAAAAACGAGAAGCCCCAGTCAGGGGGTGAGCGTATGACGCGAGCTCCACACCTGATGATTTTCCCCAGGGTTGTGAAATATTTAGAATCCAGAAGAAACACTAGCTGTCCAGCATGGTGACAGTGTGTAATAGGTGATGGCTATGTGGCAGTGACCACAATTTCCTCTCCATGGGCATCTGGAAAGTGCCCAGTCCTGCTCATTTCCAAACCTTCTTTAGCCCACATCACATGGCCCATGAGTTTCACGGTACAGAAATGAGGCAGACGCTGTTGTTCGCCAAACACTGCGATGGTCAGCACAAGCCCGATGTCCTGTGCTGGTTCTCCCTCTGTAAGTGTATCCAGCACCCACCATCAAGCCCAGAGACTCCTTCACCCTCATTTCCCCCTACACCCTTCATGGTCTGCTCAGAAGGAAGTGACTAACCTCTGGGTTATGGATACCTTCAGCTCCAAGTACATCAAAGACAGATGGCTTTGCCTTCTTTCTGGAAAGTAGAGCCACCAACTTTGACTATCAATCTGCTCACCATCTGCTGCTCATAGGTGACCAGGGATTCAGTCAGAAGAGGCCACAGTGGGGTCTTCCAGAGCTGATCCTACTGGCCCACAAACAGCTTATTTGAACCAAGAAACTCTGTGTAGGGAAATAGAAGGGTCTCTCTGATGTTTCTACATCTGCTTGCGATGCTCAGAAGATCGATACTTAATTCATATTCCTAGACACAATATAACTCTTCCAAGAACTGCAGTAATCACAGGGGCTGGGTATTCCCCACGCGCCACTCAACTCATTTCATTAGTCTGACATAATGACGAAAGCGGGCAGCTTTGCTTCTGATGTTCTCACACATGGAAGACAAGTGCTGATTACCAACAGCGCAACCAAGAAATGGTCCTATGGGGAGCACTTTCCGACATATTTACCTAATTAGCCCATTATAAAGTGTAATGTGATTTCTTGCCTTATTCTGCAATTAGTTTGATGGGTGTCTTCAAGAAATGACAGAGACAGAGAAGGCAAAGGCCCCCTGTACCCAAATTCACAGGCTGACATTGAATTTAGCAAGGTGGCCATAAAATCATCCCCCCCCCGCCAGAGCTTGACATGGGGCTTGATTTCTTTGGTGGGCTGTGGGGAGAGGCTCCTCCGAGCCATTTCCCATGCTCATGAAAGTGATGTCTAGACCTAATCTCTGTGCTTCATTCCAAAGAGCTTTGCAGAGAGGAGCTCGGCCAATATGGTACAGGTAGTGAGACTGGCTGCAATCTCAGATGTGCCTTTCTTTTTGAAAGAGAATCGATGTCATTGGCTTCAGCACTTAGCAATTCTGAGCCTCTGATGCATCTTCAGTTGCATGGTGGGAATACAGTGTCCATCTAGGCCATTAGCATTGTCGTAAGTCCAGCAGACAGAGGGCATGGATGTGTAAATCCCAGCAGTGATTAATACGCACCGAGTACTTGCCCTATGACAAGCATACCTGAATGACCATTCCATAGCATAACCGACACATCAAAAACTTTCCCCTCATTCTAATGCAGCAGTTCTCAACCTTCCTAATGCTGTAACCCTTTAATACAGTTCCTCGCATACTGTAAAGGGCAGCTTTAACGCCTCAGAAGCTTGGGAGTGTCACAGACCCTCCTCACAAATGTTCTAGACCCAGCTCCCAAGTGCAGCTTGAAAGCTGGGCAGGAAGCTGAAAGAAAGCAGCTCTCTGAGACACTCACCATGCTGAGCTGGGATTTTAGTGATACAGCTGCTAGGAGTCACCACGGACTAGTATTTCAGCCCTCTCCTCTGATCCTGTAAGCCACCTTAGAAAATTCATTGGTTCAGCAAGTGAGACCTGAGTTGTTTCTTTGGACCACAGTCAGGACCCACCCTGGGCTGAGCAGACAATCAAATCTTCTCAGGAAAAGACACAGCTTGCTCCCAGCCTTTGCTTTCTCCTCTTGGAATATGGATTAGGGAGATGAGATGTCAAAGTCACTGAAAAACATGGGTCATCCAGTGTTGGTCTCTGCCTTCTGGCTGTTGAGTTCTGAGGTCCCAGGCAGTCATCTGGTTTAGGGGTGAAACAGGGAAGTTCCTTTCACCTATAAGATAGAAATTCCAGTCTTAGCAGGACCATTGCCCTCTTAGCCACACAAGTGAGAGGAAGGCTGGATCTGGATGCTGGGTGCCTCTGCACAATCCTTGGACCTCCGAGTGATGATTCCCATGGCTCACCTTTATTAAAGGAAAGCTCCCAAGGAGGACAGTGTCAGGGAAAGCGTCTGGTCAGGGATGATAAACTAGTGGCTGCCAGGTAAAGGTCACTTGCAAAAACACTTTCCTTGGCTGCACAGGCTGAAAGTGTCTTTAGATGGGTCGTGTTCTCCATTTGGCCCATCACAAGGAAGACTTGTCTGGCATCAGAAAGCCAAATCCACCTCGTGGGCTGCTTGGCCAAGACTGGTTTAGTGATGGACTATGATTGTCTCTTCTCAGGTTTCCCAGGATTACAGGCTTACAGAATGCAGTAGGATATTAGAGATAATCTATGCATTAATGAAACATGGGTTTTACTCTTTCTGGAAAGTCTCTGATGAGGGTGGGAAGATGGATGGCTGGTTTATAGACCTACAAGGTTTTGCAGACTCTGACTTCTACACTTTGGACGATTCTCAAAGACACAAGGAGGAGGGGAGTCTTGGTGGGTGGAGGTCACTTCTGGAATCTGTGTGCTGCCCTAGACTGTCTTGCTTCCCATTGCAGAGGGATAGGCTGGCAGCATAGGGTTTCTCCAATGGAGAAGGAGCCATGAGATTCTGGAGACACAGCAAAAGGTGGGCAGGCAGTCTGTGTAATTCCAGCCCATGGGAGGCTGAAGTGGGAGAATCAGAAGTTTGAGACCAGTCAAGCTGTATAATAAGACCCCGTTAAGAAAATAAAGAAGGAAAGAAGGAAGGGAGGTGTCTTTGTCAGGGACCTTTGCCCTAATAAAATATAGCAGGAGGTTAGCAAAGACCTTTGATTTAGAATGTTTAACAGAGCCAGCTAGGGCTATTGATTCTAGGAAGCTAACAAAGATACGGAGACCATTGTTTTAAGGATGTTTGCAGAGAGCTCCACTTCCAAAGTTATCTATCCACAAAAGAATGCTTCCGTTTACACAGGTGTGCTAGCTAGCGATTTTATTACCCCCAATTCCTGCTCACTGCCCTAAGTCCCAACCCCCCACCCCAAGCCTAGCTCCCCATTTCAGAGCTATATATACTGGTATTGTTCCCTAATAAAGGAAGACCTTGACAAGTGAATTCTGCTTGGTCTTCTTCCTTTCTCTCGTTCATGACTTTCAGGTAGCAGCATCTTCAGACCCTGAATAACTGGACCTGCTGGATGGGTCAGGGAGGTGTCTTAGTTACTGTTCTATGCTGTGATGAGACACCATGACCAGGGCACTTTATGGAAGAAAGCATGTAACTGGGGTTTGCTTAGTTTTAGAGGATGACACTGTGATCATAAAATGAGAAATGTGGCAGCATCCCACATGGAACTGGAGTGGTAACCAAGAGCTTATATCCTGATTGACAGACAGGAGGAAGAGACAACCTGGCTGTGTCTGGCATGGGTTTTGAAACCTCAAAGCCCATTCCCAGTGACA
Organism: Dicrostonyx torquatus; assembly: GCA_028555095.1. Taxonomy (NCBI): domain Eukaryota; kingdom Metazoa; phylum Chordata; class Mammalia; order Rodentia; family Cricetidae; genus Dicrostonyx; species Dicrostonyx torquatus. Next base: position 436,215 of record JAQHUG010000381.1, on the reverse strand, counting down.
CACCTTCTCTAATAATACCACACCTCCTAATCCTTCCTAAACAGTTTCACTAGCTGGACACCAAACATTCAAATATGTGAGCCTATGAAGGGCCATTCTCATCCAAACCAGCAAAAGAGGGAAGGACAAAAGGAGGAAGGGAAGGAAGAATCAAGGGGAAGGATAAAAGGGAGAGGGAAGGAGAAAGGGAGGATGGAAGGAAGAGAGGGAGTCAGGTAAGACCCCTGGGAGGGGAGAAGAAAGAGGAACATAGTAATCTCGGTGAAAGATGTTGTTTTTGTTGTTTTGGTTTATTTGGCTTTGTCTCCAGCCATAGACAGTAAGTTTTCATTTCTTTGTGACTTATTTTTGGGAGGAGGGGGTTATTTTGCTGTTGTTATTTGTTTGTTTGTTTGGGGGGCAGTTTATTTCTTTTATTTTTGAGATTATAATTATATCATTTCCCCAGCCTCTCTCTAAACCCTCCCAAATACTCCTCCTTTCAACACCAATTGTTACATACATTTTTTTTTACATACATACAATTTGTTTACATACATTGTAACATATAGCAATATATACCTAAATATTGTCAGGTAATGCCTCAGGTCATGAGGAACTAAGTCAAGCTGTGCTGAGCTAATAGGCCCTAGCCATAAAGAATGTCTTAGCTCCTAGCCATAAAGAACTACTTAGCCCTAGCCTGACCACCCTGTTCCACCTGCAGGAACAGTATGCCCGGGTATCAAAAATAGCACAACATTGTGGGACATGCTAGCACTTGGGAGTTAGAGGCAGGCAGACCCTTGATTTTAATGCAGCCTGGTCTACAGAGATAGTTCCATAACAAGGGCTACACCTGTCTGTAATGAAAAATCAATTACATCTGGTGTGTACAAAATTATATATATATATATATGTGTGTGTGTGTATATGCATATTATTTGTGTATATATATACACACAATATATACACACACTGTGTGTGTGTATGTCTCAGTTTCCTTATCTGTAGAAATGAAAGCCCTTCTAGCCTTCAGGTCAGAAAACCCTTCTTCTGCTTTCCTCAGCGTCACTCCTTCGGGAACCTGAAACCCCTCTAAGCTCATTATTTAGACCTGAAACCTCTGGTCTCTGTGGCCTCTACCTCTGTGAGTAATGCAAGTCCTGTGGACAGGATTTCAGTTCTTGGGGCTTTATTGGTGCTTTTTGTAAACTCAACTTGACCTCTTTACCTCATGCCTCCAGTCTGCCTTTGTTTCTGCCCCCACTGAGCCCAAGTGTGTGCTTTCATTTCTACTTTTCAGCTGCTTGTTAGGAACTACAGGCTGCTGGTCCGCATCCACAGACACATACAAACAGGCTATGGAGCTGTCAATCACTGGGTTGTCATTTGTACAGAGATTCAAATGTTTTTCAGATATGAATAACACTAAATAACTGTCACAGGCTGTTTCACTTCTCTGAAAAACCCTGAAAAAAAAAGACATTATGTACTTAAAAACAGGTAAAGGTAAACTGCTTCCAATAGGGGAGACTACCATTGTTTATCTCCTGGTATAAAGGTGTCTGTAATAAAACCAGCTAGCAGGGTACTCACTCATACACAGAAAATATAAAAGAGATCCTCTGTCCAAATTCTCTCAATAATAACTCCAATATCAGAGTCTTAACAGGTAGGTCTCCCTCAGCTAAATCCTGCTAGACGATATAAACATAAATTTAATGATGATTATGATACAGAGAGTCTGTGCTACATTAGTTGCAAAGGCAGCCTTACATCTTCTGTAAGGTTTATCTGAAATCACACAAGACCTAATGGTTTTGCAGTCTGTACTCAGGTAATGCTAACTTGTTGTTCCACTGTGTGTGTGTGTGTGTGTGTGTGAGAGAGAGAGAGAGGAGAGAGAGAGAGAGAGAGAGAGAGAGAGAGAGAGAGAGAGAGAGAGAGAGATCTGGGTTCTCTTATCAAGGGGATGTTGCACAATATCTTCTAAGCTAAACAACTGCTATCTTAAGGACTCCAAGTATGCCTGCTTAAAACAATTATAGCCAGACTTGTTAAATGTTGAAAAAAAGAAGACGACCTAGACAGGTCGTTGAAACCTTCACCTTATATCCAGTCACTCCTCGTTAGCAGGTCAACTGAGATTAAGCCTTCATGATATGTGAGCTTAAGGTTCCCAAGTGTACAGGTTTCCTGGGTGTACAGGGCAAAACTGAAAATAAGGAGTTCCACCTATACAACAATGAAGTAACTATTATATGAAATGAATAAAGGCTCCAAATATTGCCTAACCCCTCCCCTTACAAAATTTCTTACCAAAAAAAAGGGTGAGTTTGTTTATTACTGTTATGTATAGCGGTATCTTTAAAATTTTTAATCAAGAGATATGTATATATAAAACTTAAAATGGCTAAATGTGATAATGGGTGTCTAGGTCTCTGAAAGCCTCTCCATTTTCTTAGTTTTTGTTAACCTAAAAGATACAACAAAAGAGTTAATGGTTAAAAATCCATAAACAAGCTGGGCAGTGATAGGGCACACCTTTAATCCCAGAACTTGGGAGGCAGAGGCAGCTGGATCTCTGTGATTTCCAGGACAGCCTGGTCTACAGAGTGAGTAGACCAGGGCTACACAGATAAACCCTGTCTGGAAAACACACAAAAAAAAAAGAAGAAAGAAAAAATATATACAGATAATATTAATTTGCTACAACATACCATGTATAAATTCCTAAAGTTATAAATATCTAATCTTGTTAACAAAATTTGACTTAAAGATATCTAATAGCTATGTCTTTGTTAACTTTGTTAAGTTTTAGCTATTTAAAGAAATGGAGTTATGTAAAAACTGTGTGATATTTTATAAAAGTACACTATAACAATTTTTAAACAAGGCTCCCAGTCTGTCTATAGACTGTATCTATGGTTTAAAACTTATTTTTATACTAAAAGAACTTCAATTCCAAATTATAATTTTTAAGATTCTACACAGAGAAAATTATAAAAACCTAATCTTTACTTATTATAAACTGTTAAAGATAATTAAGATATAGAAGTTAATGGTCAATCACCTTATCAAATTTAATGTGCTCAGGATTATGTTTATTGTCACACTAAGTTCAAACATAATTCATTTACAGAAACAAGCTTGGCAAGAGAGACTAATTTATACCTCTCATTATATATTATCAAATTTAATCCTGAAGTGAGTAACTAAAAAAGTTTAAAGTAAACTTACAGGTTCCTTAATGTTAAACAATATTCAAAATCAGGTATGTTTTTAAAAACTAGTTATAAAAATTAAATGCTTGAGTAAAATGTGCTACATTACATACACTTGCACCATATCCAAGTGGTACCTTTTCCCTTGGATGGGACACAGCCCCAACAAAATAAATTGTATGCTGAACTTATTATAGAATGCATGAGGAAATGAGACTCACCAAGATTCACCTGGTCTTGTCTCTGTCTGTATAGGAGACACCAGAAGGCCTCCTCCTTATCTGTAGGAAAGATGAGCTATTTCTCACTTCTCACATGACAGGGGGAGTGGATTCTCCCACCCAGTAGAGGATCTTAGAGTCTACACATACGTCTTAAATGTCTAAACAAAGAGGCAAATAACAATTACTCTGTCCTCAGTGTCTAGTGAAATGATATATGAAGATGCCATGAGCAGGGGAATTTTGTATCTGCTGTGAGCCACAAGCATTGTACAGTAAGAGTACAGCTGATAGACCACTAGACAAGCTCATGACAGTGTATTCCATCCAATGAAGAACCCGATTTGCAGAGGTTCAGGAACACTTGTCTTTTGCATAGTCACTGTCGATTCTGTAGAAATCTTGTGAAGCCATGGCTCTTCTCCTTCCATAATGGAATTCATCCTGAAATATTCCAAGAGTGTATAAATCATTCCTTGAGATAGCTTCTTCCTCTACTGGCAACTGGATGATCTCTTCCACATTGTGGGACCCTGGTGTGAAAGCATTCACTCAGCAAAACCTTTGTTCTCATAGTCAAATCCATAGTCAAAACCAGCAGATACCCTTATGCTTAGCCCCATGGTAGGCAAGTTCCATCCTAATCCTCCTGGTACCTGCTGGGGAACCTCACAGTCATGCCCCCTCTGAGACATAAGACACCCAATTTGTCATTCTTTTTTTTTCTTTTTTTCCTTTTTTTATTGTTAAAAGAAAAGTTTACATTTACTCCCCTTGTTCCCGGCCCTCCCGCTCCCCCACTACCCCACCACCTTCCCCCTGCTTCCTTAAGATGGTGCAGGATACCCTGTCCTATGGGAAGCCCAAGGCCCTCCCCACTCCATCTCGGTCTAAGAAGATGTGCATCCATATAGAATAACTTCCCAAATAGTCAATACATGCAGAAGAGATAGGTCCCAGTGCCATTATCGTTGGCTTCTCAGTCAGTCCCCACTGGCAGTCACATTCATAGGGTCCAGTTAGGTCATATGCTCATTCAGTCTTGGTCCAGCTGGATTTGATGAGCTCCCAATAGATGGAGCACACTGTCTCTGTTGGTGGGCCAGTCCCTCATGGTCCTGACTTCCTTGTTCATTTTCTCCCTGCTTCTGCTCTTCCACTGGACCTTGGTATCTCGATCCCTTGTTCTGATGTGAATGTGGGTCTCTGGCTCTATCTCCATCCATCATGCGAAATTTCTATGGTGACGATTAAGATATTCAACAAAGTAACTATGGGGCAAGTTCAGTTCAGGCACCCACTCCTCTGCTGCCCAAGTACCTAGCTGGGACCTCCCTATGAATGCCTGGGATCCCCTCAAGAGACAAGTCCCTTGCAAATCTTGTTAGCCAAGAAATGCATGCTTGGTACCATTATTATCTCCTATGGAATTGCTAGCTATGTCTGTGTGGGAATATAAAATGGGATGAGAAGAACAGTGAAGAACATCAAAAAAGGAAAATTAGAGAGGAACATCAAAAGGAGAACATCAAGATAGCATAGAAAGAATAAATGGTACATGATAAAAAGACTTATATGAGTTCATTTAGCCAGTTTTTTGTCTGCTATAGTGAATCCTGAGAGGTTTAAGGGGATTAGCTCCCCAACATAAACCTTGATACATATCTAAGCCTATCACCCGACATGAATGGGACCTGTATGCTAATTCAGTTGGCAATGCCCTTTACCCTGGCATTCAGTTCTTCCTTTTAGCAAAAACTTATTCCATTGGTTCATACCCTAACCACTCATGTTCTTTGATAAAAGGAGGCTGCCAGATACTCTGTCATCAGACTCACAGTTTAGGGCATTCAAATTATTCAAGTGGTTGGTGACTTTGTAAACTTTGCTAGGCAATCCTATGAAAACGACTCGAAAGGAATTGATTTCTCAATTCCTGACAATTAAATGTTGGATTTAAGGGACTTCTTTTACTGCAAAGCTTCCAGTGGCTTGTTTCTTATGCAGCAATCTAATGTAACAAAGTGCTAATTGCAGTCACTGTGTCCTTCTACAAAAATCTGGTATGAGGTCCAGTTAGTTGTACAATCATTTTTAACTTAACTAGCATCCCTCTGAAAGGGGAATACCACCCCAATCCAAACTGTGTTTTTTGCCACGCTGGGCATTTGAAGGCAGGGGGCACTCAGAACTAAAGCAACTGGACAGAAGCTTTCTCTTCCTTAATTAACCTCTCTGTCTTACCAGTTCTCAAAAACCTTAGAGAAATTTCAGATCAGCTTAACAGCCTTCGGAACCAGCTCAATGCTTCGGCTGTTGTCTCTTCCATGACTAGATCGGACCACTGCTCACTAAAGGTGGGATGTGTGCCCTCCTCTGAGAACAATGCTGCTTCCACACAAACGAGTTCCAAACAGGGACCAAAGACACGAGAATCAGACACAGACTCAACCACAAGCCTCCTCCTTTTAGTTCCCTCCCACTCTGGCTTCTCCCCATCACCCCTTTTCTTCTTATCATCATATTCACATTTTACCCTGTCTTTTAAGTGTTTTAGCCTCCGAACGTTCTCCTATATCCAAACAAAAGGTTCCACATAAGCCCTCTCAATAGCTCTCACCCTACAGCAAATGACAGCACTCTACAGGTACAACACAGCCAACTGACCAATCAGATCAGGGAAGTCCTGACCCTGGCACAACAAACAATCACCCTACAAAATCAAGTAGATTCCCTGCCTGCAATGGCCCTCCAAAACCACAGGGGATGAGACTTAATGACTGCCCAAAGGGAGGCACCAGCACCTTCCTAGGGGAAAATGCTGTTTTATACAAATCAATCCAGCCTAGTATAGGAAAATGTCAAATAAACATTAGAAAGAATTAAAAACAGAGAAAGAACAGGCAATACTTTCTGTTAGAATGCCTTACTGCTTGGGGACAGTAGAGTACCTTCTTGGCAGGCTCAATCATTATGACTGTGTTATCTTTACTCTTTCATATCTGATTTTTCAGCTGAATCACCAAGTTCCTCCAGGAAAAACTACAAGCTTTCACCACCCAGAGAGTCACTGAGTTCCTTATAACCCAAAAGTACCAGCCCCTATCCCATGTGTAACTTCCTAGTAGCTATCCATGTATGTGTGTCTGTCTGTGTATATGTATGAGGAGTCCCCCAGCTCCTCTAAGTGTGCTGAACCTTTATTTCATGGGAAATTTGAGGCCCCTCACTGTTTCAATAAAGTAGTCTCAGCCTGTTATTATAAAGTTTGTCTGTATCTCTGCCCCAGTTTCCTTAGAGGGAGGAAGGAAAGGAGGGAGGGAGGGGGAAAGAGAGAGAGTGATGGAGCGAAGGAGGGAAAGTTGGAAGGAAGTTAAATGCTAAGCAAACCACCTTGCACTTACCACTCTGTTCAGCCATTCCTGTTGCTGGCAGGAGACAGGATAGGTGAGTCAGTTTTGTTTTGCTTGATCAGTTCTGCGTTGGTTTCAAAGTCAGTTCGAAAAGCCCAGAATCTGTAGCCTGCCATGCACATACCCTGCCTAACTCTGGTACATCTCTAAAAGTGACTGTCATGGTGCTTACACACCAAAGAATAAACCTTGCTTCCGAGAATGCAGACTTTACCAAGTTGTCAGACATTCATACTGGTGAAGAAATACCATTTTCTAGTGGGGTGACTGCCTGAAGGAGGCACACCATCTTCACAGGCCACTGAGGAAATAAACTCCGCTATTGGCAGAGGGTTGACCTGACCTGTTGCTTGGTAATGCAAACCAGGAGACAGAGTTAATGGAGTCTGCCCCCCAAATGGAGCTGAGTTTCTTCTTGATTCTGGGAGGCATCTGCTCACTCCAGGATACACACCGCTCTAAGCACACACTGTAAGCTGCTGTGTGTCTCTGGGGAGGGGGGGATCTTGCAGCTGTGCTTGTGATTAAAAAGACCCATTTCAGTGAACTTTCCAGTATTTGAGACTAAGGAAAAATATTTGTCATATTTTTCTAGTTCCCCATTCTTTCATACTGTTGGATGCAGTTTCCATAAAACCTTTTGACAGAGGTTTTGAATAGACAAACTTTTTAGCTCTCTGGCTTTTGGTTTGCTGTTGGGCTCTGAGACTCAGGAATCTGGTGTCTGTGGTTGGTAATTTGCTGTCTTGTCCTCCTCCTCTTCCTCTTCTTCCTTTTCTTCCTATTCTTCCTCTTTTTCCTCTTCTCCTTCTCCTCCTCCTCTTTGTGGGCTCTGATATCCGCCAGCCTGACCATGACTTGAATACAGCTTGCTAGCTGCAAAGCTAGTGACTTAGAAAGACAATAGGTAAAGGTTTGGCTCCAGCCTTCCTTTTCACTTGTAGATTGCTCAATAAGAAGTGGCTGGCTCCAAAGCTGGTGAGGAATGCAGGTGTGTATGGAGAGAATGTGAGGTCTCCAGAAAAAGAATGTGAATAGAGAATTCCTGAGGGTGGAGGAGCATTTTGCAGCAAGATTTCAGAGCATGGATAACTTGGGGGAGGGACAATAAATGCAAGGTCAAGTGGTAAAGGACAGAGGGAGTCCTGAGCAGCCTTTGAACAGTGATGGTGTGAAAGCCTGTTTCTTCCTCGTGCCTCCAGGAACACATTTGGGGAAAAGCACGAGTTTCTATGTTGGGGCGACACCTCTTCTTCTTCCTCTTCCCCTATTCTTTCTCAGCCTCTTTGTCCTTCTTTTTCTTGTATCTCATTGTAAACCATTTTAAAAGTGGTCTTTCTGTAAAACACTTTAAGAATAGGCACAAGAATATAAATAAAAACTTGCCCTTGCCATCAACTGATCAACTAATCAAACAAAGACTTGTAAGTGTCCCTTCTTATGCCTTTGTAATCTGTGTGTGTTATTCTGGATGGGCACACTGCATTCTAGGAAGCCTTTCTCTTCTGCATTTTCCCACTTCATGAAAGGAGTCTTGAGTGTCACTGTGGACATTGCACAAGCCCACATCTTCCTTTCCCTGTCTTTCCAGCCAGGCCACCACCATGTGGATTCACCACCAATCATAAGCTCCTTTTTTACAAACATGTAGACCCAGGGAACTCCTGTCTCTGGAACTCTTGTCAGTACTAGAAAGAAAGATTTCCCACGGCAGTGATTGTCGTCATAATGAAGGTCATGCTCAGCATTAGTAAGCACAGGAAGCCATCTGTGGGACCCCATCTTGGTTCCCTTCCCTGCAACTGCTTTTGAGGTAGAATTTCAGTATGTGGTTCAGCTCGATCCTCAGTCTGCAAGAGGCTTATAGATATTTTCAATATGATCCCCATATCCATTATTCTTTTATTAAATTGTATTTCAGCTTGAATCAGTCAGGCTGTGCCCTAACTGATGATATATAAGTTTGATTTTGTAGTGTTGTAATACCTGACAGTATACCATATGCTTTAATATTGAAGCACATGTAGTTTCCAAATAGGATCAATCCTTAATCTTTGTATATAAGGAGAGTAATAATAATTATCACTATCTGAATACCCTTCTTCTGAGCAGCCAGTTTTAACAGTCCCATGTTAGATATTGATGCTGCCCCTTATCTTGCTGTCCAGTCTGGTTAGACTTCTTATTTTACAGGTGCCTTGCAACAAACTGGCAATACTTAGTGTAGTGGGCAGAAGGGCCACGTATGCCAGAGACAAAAGAGTTACAGAAAATTTGGACCTGGTTTTCTTCATTACTGAGGAGTCTGAGCTAGGAAAGGGGGAGTGACTTAAGCAGGTGACTCACTGAAAGCTTGTGACAAGCAGGACCAAATGCCTGTACAGGATGGTGTTTCATAAGGCTCTCACTAGAGTAAGAGAACACTGTGGAGTGTACTGATATAAGGCATAGAATGTTGATCTAAAGACCATTGTCCAAAACTGTAAATGTAAGGATTAGCTATTTGTTCTGTAAATATTATACAGAGACCAGCAAGACTTGTTACCAGGCACTGGGCTAACCTGTGTTGTAAACGGAGTTTGCAGAGCTGTTCATATCTAATGTTGATTCAAAGAGAACCCATAATATATGTAGTGGCATTTCATTTGTATTTTAATAAATAAAGCTTGCCTGAAGATCAGAGAGAAAACAGCCCCACTGGTCAGCCTTACAGACCAGGCAGTGATTAACACACACCTTTAATCCCAGTAAGCACACTAGTTGCCATAGAAATCAGGTGGTGCATGCCTTTAATCCTAATGGTGCACGCCTTTAATTCCAGCCCTAGAGAGGATTATAAAACAAGAGGAGACAGCTCTCTGGCTCAGTCTCATTGTGAGACTCCTGGAAGCAGGATCGTCATTTCAGACTAAGATCAAGGTAAGAGACAGTGACTGTCTGCTTTTCAGATCTCCAAGTTGAATCCCAGTATCTGTCTCTGAGTTTTTAATTAATCATGCTTCAAATATATGTTAATATATTATAGTATATATGTTAGCGTAAATGGCATCACTGATCTAATCTGAAAGAATGACCTTGATTCTCCCAGATGTATAGCCTTAAACTAGCAGAGTTAACAAGTCCTCTCAATGGCTCTTTCTGGGCTGTACAGAGTTCCTCCAATGAAAAGCAATACTTACATAGTTACAGCATTATTACAAAACGCATGACAGAAATAACTTCAGTGAGGAAAAGCTGATTTTGGCTCACAGTCTCATGGCTGGTAAGGTGTGACGGACTTCATGGTGTCTATAGTATATGGCTGAGATGCCTTGGATGGCAAAAACTGGGAGAAGACAGAGTGTAGACCATACAACCAGGGACAACCATCAAGGTCTACTACTTGGTAAAGCCTCATTCTGCAGAGTCACCACAGCCTCCCCAACTAGTGGCACCAGCTAGGTGCCAGATATACAAACACCCAAACCTGTGGGGAATGCTTATGACTCAAACCATAAGGATGGACTGAGCCTGACTTTATAGCTCTCCTCTTTAAACATAGGTGGTGCATGCACATAAGCCTAGTCTAAAGAAGCTGAGACAGGAGTATTATGAATTTGAGGCAAGCCTAGTCTAAAAAAAAATAATAATATCTTGTCTCAGATAGAATATAAGCAGATAGGTAGATAGTACATCTGCTATGGCCTCAACCTTCTGAAGGTCTTGAAACAGGAGGCAGAGAAACACATTCTCTGTATCATGGGACTTACAGTATGATGGCAGATACAAAGATTAAGGACTGAACTGAACTGGAAGACACATGTGCTTGCCCCTCCAAGGAGGAAAAGTCAACTTTATCTAATATTTACTTAGCAACATTTATGTGACAAACATGTTCTCTGTCTTATGAGTTTTACAGTATAATGGAGGAAACGAATGAAGCTAATAAAATTTTAATCCAAATTTTGTCCGCAAAGTACATATTTCAAGGGCTAAGAGAAGAAAGAATGACTGCCACAAGGGGGGTCAAGACCCACTTTAGACGGGAGCATCTCAGCAGACCTCCCTGAGGATACTGATTTGAGCAGATTGTCTATGAGGTTTCCACTAGAACAGCAGTTCTCACCCCGTGGGTCCCAACCCCTCTGGGAGCCACTTACCAGCTCTCCCGCATGTCAGATAGTTACATCACTATTCATATCAGTAGCAAAATTACAGGGATGAAGTCGCACCAAAATGATTTTATGGTTGAGGTCACCACCACATGAGAAATTCTGTTAAAGAGTTGCAGCATTAGGAAGGTTGGGAATCACTGATCTAAAGTAAATGCTGGTCAGGAAGGAGACAGTCTCTCCTATATGGGCTAACTTTGATCCGGGATTGGAGCTGAGGGATTGGTGGAATCGCACCCAGACTTCAAGGATGGAAGACAGAGAATGTGATGGTTAACATTACGTTTCAAGTTTAAACTTATTATGCGTGGGGGACTAAAAGACAAAAACAGTCCCTACCATGGAAGCCCCTAGCTTGTACAGGCTATATACCCTAACTGCCTACTTCCCTTTTCCCCCAGATGCTGAAGACAATTCTTAAATTGACTGATTTTGTAAAACTTGTTATTCTAAGCAAGGTAGAGCGTAAGACTAACTGTTGTGTCTGCTTTTGTAATCAAGCTTGCCTCCTCTGCTCAATGTCTAGGACAACTACAGAGCATGTATTTAAAATTAGACCCTGCCTGCATGTAGGCAGCCTACGTGTAATCTTGTGGGTTTTATTTTATTTTTACTTTCTAAGTCTTGGGCTGATATGACTAGATGCCTTATTATGAATCTCTCCCAGCAGCCCGAGAGCCATTATAGAGAAGTGGGTGCCCAGTGAAAGTCAGATGCTTAATGAAGAGAAGGAGGAATGGTGCTTGTTGGGTGTTCTCACCAGCTTTCTGCCCTGTAACAGAATGCCCGAAAAGGCCAGCTTAAAGGAGTCCATGCTTAATTGGCTCCTGTGTTTCAGGGCCTGAGGTGAGGCACAGCAGGGAGCTGGACAAAGGTGCCCACATGGCCTTTAGGAAGGGGAGAAGGAGGAGGAAAGGGGGTGAGGGACAATGACAAAAATAGACCCTTTAAGTTATCACCTTGGTGATACGCTCGTCTCACTAGGCCCCACATCTTAATAGTCCATTCAGCTATGAATGAAACACTTTATCAATTGACTGATGAACTTAGCCCATCTGTCATCCAGTCACCTTTTGGGGATCAGGACTTCAACAATGGTGCTGGAAAAAAAACTTTACATTTCAAAGGTAAACTTCCTCAAGTGAGGGTGGCCTGTGTAGCACCCTTAATCTGTCATTCACATAGAATAGAAAGGCACTTTCAGGTTGGGGTCTAGGGTGGGCACACAAAGGTCAGTGTGTAGAGTGATGGTATATTTGTAGAAAGGAGGGTGGTTTGATTAGAACGAGCGCTGGATCTGTGGGAGGCCACTGGCAGAGCCATTGGATCAAATGGCTGGTTCCAAGCTATGCAAAGCCCCAGAGGACACTGGGTTTCTAAGTGGCTTTGAGCAAGAAACTGTCACAGTCTGTTTTGTGATATTTTGATTGCATTCTGACAATAAAGTTTGTTTTGTATCAGAGGGTGGAGCTGACCAAAATTAATCGTAGAGGTTTTGGAGGACTGAGGAAGAAATGCATGGTCTGTTGTGAGAACCAGAGGCAGAATATGGCAGGTGATATGATGTGGGAGTGGTCTCCTGTATTTTATATTACTCTCATTGGTTGAATAAAGACTCTGTCTGGCTTATAAGATAGGTCAGCTCTTAGGTGGGCGGAGTAGACAGAACGGAAGTTTTGGGAAGAGAGAAGAAAGTGAGCCAGTCACCATGAGGTTCCCGTCACAGATGGATATAGGTTAGACCTTTCCGGTAAGTCGCCACGTGGTGACTTACAAACTTTTATAATGGGTTAGTTTATGAGGTGAGGGCTAGCCAAGAAGAGGCTAGAGATAATGGGCCAGGCAGAGTTTGAATGAATGCCATTCTCATGTGGTTATTTTGGGTGCAGGTGGCCAGCGACTGAGCGGGCCAGTGGCTGGCAGCTGGGGAACACAACACACCTCTCCTCTATTTACAACAGTGATAGAGTTAGGTAAAGTGGAGAAGGTATTCTGTTGGTCAGTCTTGATTGGATGAGAAGCATCAAGGAATTAATCGTCTACCTCTGAGTGTATCTGTGAGGACTTTTTCAGAATTCAGGGGACAATCTACCCTGACTGGGAATAGCACCATTCTCTTGGCTGACCCTCTCCCCTAGTGAAGTAAAGTCAGGAAAAGAAAAGGCGTGCTAGGGCGGGTCTGCTCCCTTGCTGCTTCCTATTGGCTGCCACGTGAGCTTCTCTGCTCCTTTCTTGGCGTGATGTGTATGCATCCCGAAACTTCTGAAATAAGGAGCCAAAATAAATCCTTTCTGTGTTTAGTTTATAATGACAGGTGATTGTTACTCTGATGGAAATCTTACTACAGATATCAGTTAGCTATTGCCAAGATAATGCTGAGTAACAGTTCCAAAATTCAGAGATAAAAACAAACCCAAGCCGAGCCCAGTCATCTTTGCATTCTTCTGCAGGTCTGCCGGGAATTAGATGTCAAAGTCAAGGTCAGGTTGCACACTGGCACAGCCATCTTCCTGGAACCAGAGAGGCATCTGGGGAGCACCCTTCTCATGTTGGTGTCAGATGTAGGAGCACAAGTTCTGTTGTGCAACATATTACACACTCCTCTCAGATCCTATCTAATGATGTTGAAAGCCAAGTCCCAAATGAAGGTAAAGAGAGCGTCCCTGCTCACCTCACACTGGGAAGAAATGGCAAGTCACTTTGTCCCTTGGGCACCAAGAGAGGGAAAGGGTGATGGAATGGAGAAGTTAACAAGATGGGGTATTCATTTTCATTTTCCAAGGGAATTTCTCTCAAAGGATGCTTCCTTAGGTTCAACTCAATCAGAAACTCTTTTAGTAAGATTAACCAGAGTTTTCCTACATTTAAAAAGAAATACAGTTCTCCCTTTAATTTTGCATTGAGTACCAAGTATTAAAATAATATCAGAAATATGATGCAATGTAATAGAAGAGACCCTGCGTTCTCAGCATTCTAATTGCAGGCACTAGTGTTTGCCTTACGCTCACTACTCTCCTGCCACAGAATTAAAAACATTGACTCTGCCAGCTTTGTAGTATTCTGATCTTACTTTTTATTGGTTAAATTTTTTCTTTGACAATTTTGTACACACATACACACACACACACACACACAGTTTCCTAGTTACTCTCATGCTCATCCTCACACCTTCCTCTCCCTCTTGCCATCCCTCCTCCTCACTACAAGTCAATTTCCTACATTCATGTATTTTTGTTGATTTTAAACAATACCCCCTGTGTGGACCATGGGGCTGAAACTCTCCACTGGAGCCTGGTTGACTCACATTCAGATAATATACCTCAAGGCAATAACCATCTCTCCCCAGATTTCATCAATAGCCTAAAACAGTTCAGTAGGCAGAGGGTGGGCCCCATGAGCATCTCCCTGATTGGTGATCGGCTGATGACAGGTCCAGGCTCATACAGGCCCAGTTCTGATGTCTGCCTGTCTTCTAGCTCTGGCATTCTTTCTCCTCTCTCTTCCACAATGTTCACAAAAGCGTTCACTTTAATTCAGTGCAAGCGTGCGGAGCATGTTGAATACTCAACCATTGCTTTTCTCAGCACCTTTCAGCAGCCTCGAGTCTTTGTATCCATCACAGTCCGTTGCAAAGCTAGTTTTTCTGATTAAGACCTAGAGTAGCATTTGTCTATGGATATAAAACAAATATGTAGAAAGCAGCTTGGTGCCATGTCATATTATCTGAACACAAGTAGTAAGTTTGTCCTCTGTGGCCTAAGATGTTCTCAGCCAGGGATTTTTGACTGGGTGTGCAGTATCGAACAGGCAATCCTTCTGCAAAGTAGGCCTTAAATCTGACTGAGTGGCTGGTTACAGAACAGTAGTGTCACAGCATTCCTGTGCCAGGTATAGGACCTCCCCTTATAAGTTGTCAGTCAAGAAGACTCCAGAGGTCTCTGAAACAATACAGGCTCTTGCCATTCCTCCTGATTATCCATCAGAACTGGATGATAAGACCCTACTGCTGAAGGCACCATATACCTTAGCAGCAAGATAGTAAGCTGGAACTGAACTGGAAGCTTCCTTCTTGCTGACTAGCTTTCATAGTACTAGAAAACACTACACCAGATGCTAGAGGAGAAAATGCATCAAGGGTTTTACAGTGGTGAACCCTGAGAGCTACACTGCCACCCTGCCAGGCATAATGTGCTTATTGGTGCAATAGTGGTCTGACTGCATTTTACCATCTGAATTGTAATATTTTTAGTTACTTTAAACCTGTTATCTTAAAAGCGTCCCATTGGAGAGGTTCATACACACAAACATAGCAGGGTGAAGATGGAGGAGTCTCTGAAAGGCAGTGTATGCTTCCCTACTATAGGAAACCTATGGCAGTGTATCCGCTCTTTTCACATGCCCTGGGACCCCTCTAGGACAATTTATGTTTCTCTGAATTTGTTTGGACAGTATATGATTGTGTCTGAGTGTGAACCAACCTGAAAGCTTATGGTCCTGTGTGTTGGAGAGTGCACTGTCAGCCTGTGAGGGGTGTCTGGAAGGGGAGGGTAGATTAATGTCACTGTTTGCTGAGGAACCCGAGAGAAGGTTGTGTTGGTTTTCTGAGTGGGAGTGCATCACCCTGTGCCAGATTCTCAGCTTCCATTCCTGGAAAAAGCAATGGAGGTGCAGATGCAGATACTGGGTAATAGATAATCTCATGTGGATTTGAATACTGAGCCATGGAGCCTGGGGATGTCATGTAAAAGCAACTCACCCCATGGATGCCAGCCAATCAGTATTTCTGTAGGAGCATAGGCAGCAGGATTTGTCAGCTGAAAGAACAGGAGAACCTCAGGGAAGGATTACTCTCCTTCTCATATCCAGTAAGGACTGTCCACCAGAGTCATCCAGCTCCAGGATCCTCAGTCCTTTCCAGGCTTGGGTAGCTCTTTAACCAGCTATTTGAAAGCTGAGCTTCTGGTAGAGGACCCTGTGGCACTTGAGTGTCTCAGTTAAATGCAGCCCTGTGATCCCTGACACCTCCCGCTCAACTGACTTGATGTAGGGCTCCAACCAGGTTCTTCAATTTCTCCCTCTGAGAGACCTCTCAGGAAGTGGTAGGGTTGGCTTGGTTCCACCCCTGACACTGTAGCAGTCATCACGTCCTCCCTGGTCACTGTCTGAGAAATGGGGCGCATGGGTGCAAGTGTGGAGACAAGACCCAGGAGCTGATCAGATGCGAAAAGCATTCTTTTGCTAGGACTATGGCAAGGTGACACCAAATTCCTCATCTCACCATCTGGAGACTAGAAGTTTGCAGTCAGGGTGCTCATAGATAAGGCCTTGTAAACCCTTTCCTGTGTCCTCTTAGCTTGCCAGTGGTACACTGGTAGCCATTAATGTGTGTGTTCTGCCATGTGTATTGTGTGTGCTGTACGTACTATGGCATAATTCCAGTTGCTGCCCACATTCCCATCTGGTACTCTTCACATGGCCATTTTCTTTTTAGGATATAAGTCTTATTGAATTAGGTACCTACCTTGTTCCAATATGATTGAAACCCAGGTTCTGTTTGCACTAAAGGATCCTCTTTCCAAAAGGCCATCTGATGGGTACAAGGAGTTATGACTTCAACATACCATATTTCATGAGACCACAATCCAATAACCTCCTCATCACCCTCATATTCTCCATCTAATCCCCGTTTTCAGATAACCCCACAGCAGACTCAGAGCTGCAGGGCCCTGACTTGTTCCTTCCATGTCCCTGCTCTCACTCATTTCAGCTGATTACCAACTGAGCCTCAGCCTCATTGAGTACTCCACATGCAAAACAAACAGCGAGGGACCAGGATGGTTTGCAGTAACAGCAGCATTATTATCCATGCTCTCAAAAAGTAGCACAAAATCCAACTGCAAGGAACTGGGAGCAAAGAACCAGCACCCAATTACTACTCCAAATCACAGGAAATGAACAATCTCTTCCCCGTTAATGATAGGGCAGAATTGGACGATGGCTCCCTTATCCTTTTACCAGATGACTGAGGTCGAAAAAGACACTGTTAATCTATTCTCTTTCTTTTCATTTCCTGTCTTTTGCCTCTAGATTAAAGGCTTCCACTTCTAATGCTGTAAGCTATGGTGTGCAGCTTTAGATTGGGATTGGGAAAGCATTTATGCTCTCTTTTTCTGGAAGAAGCTTTTGTCTTTACGTCAAAAAGGAAACTGTTTCCTAGCATTGACTCCATAGTAAGAGTATATGTGTCTTGTATCTTTTATGTTGTGTGTACATTGTATGTTGTGTCTTGTATATGCTGTATTTTTTTTACTGTGTGGTATGTTATATATTATGTAGTATGTGTCCCGAGTATGATGTATAATGCATGTGCTGTATTATTTTCTGTATTTTGCTAGTTCATGTGTGCCGTTTTGAGAAGTGTTGAATATGTTGTATGTGTGTATTGTATGTGTGAATATATTCTATGTGTTTAGTGTGTGTTCAGTGTCGTATATATGTGCTGAATGAGCTGCTTTTCTGTGTTGTGTGTGGCATGTGTTATGCTATGTGTTATCTATATGCTTCTTTTAAGTATTTGTATATTATGTGTGCATTGTGTTATATGTGTTTGTGTGTTGTATGTTTGCTGTATTTGTTTAGTGTGTGTATTGCTTATTGTGTATTTCATGTGTTTGTATATACTATGTGTGTTTAATGTATGTCACATATGTACTGTGTGTTATGTTGTTTTGTGTTGTACATGTATTGCACACACTCGTGTGCTGTGTATTGTTTCCATTGGGGGTTGTATGTTACACATTGTATAAGGGTACACCTGTGGATGTCTATTAAGGGCATCACACGATGTATAACTTAGGGGCTCGGAGACAGGTTGGCTTCTCAACAGGATCATCAGAGGCTCCGTTGTTTGGAGATTAACAAAATCGGAACAACTCTGAGAGCTTTAATGACAACATTTAAAATCTTCAGCTTCGAAGAGGGAAGAGGCCTGCAGTGTGGCAATCCATTCTCTAATGTGCTGCTTGAATAATTAGTTTTTATTTGAAAGGGAAAGGATGGATAAGCTATATAGTTGATCTTGTTAGATTGCTAACAGTAACTTTGGAAACATTGTTCAATCGCCATGTTAATATAATGATTACAATAATAACACCTTTGCTGCTGGAATATCGAGAATGAAACAAAAACTTGTGATGACATGGCTGAGAAAAGTACCTGGCAATCATGTATGTCCATGCAGGTGTAACTGGCATACAATATGTGAGTGCATGGAAGTGCTATATTACTGAGGCTTTAGAAATATGAATTTATGATTCAGGTAGACAAAAAAATGTGTCAGGATATTGGCTCTTAGACAACGGCCTCTTTTACTTCTGGTAAACACTCTGAAGCTGTTGGTAGCCAAGTTTGACAAAAAAAAAAAGTTTGCTTTAGAATAGTGTCACTACAGAGGAAATCAGAACTGAGCGTGTAAAGAGATGGTTCAGTCCTAGTGAAATCCTAGGTGAAGCCAACTCTTCTGTGAGCTTCCAAGTCTCTTGCTAGAAGTGGGTGGGACCCCAGTGCATTGCCTTCTTACAGCAGACAGGCTAGGGTTTAGGGTTAGAAAAGGATTTTCTGGCTCAAGATGTCTTAACAATCAGGAGCCAAAGAATACTATAAAGTCACACGACGCAAAAAACTTCACACAGAGATTTCTTGCGGGGAGAAACACAGAATGGCAGCTGCCTCTGAGTGGTAACAGAGACAGCAGTAGGCTGGGCAGATAGGGTGGGCTTTATAGGGTGTTTGGAGCATGCACAGTGAGTTAGTGAAAAAGTATAGTGTGGCTAGAAGTACCACTTGACTGTTTACCCTGAGTCTTGGGGGTAGGGACTTCGTGGGTTCGGGAACAGGCCAGGGCAGGGTGACTTTACACTGGCCTGTTAGCCTGCATTGACACTATAAGGAGGAACAGACAGCATGATGCTGATTTAATGATTCAAGCTGTGGACAGCACCTTGGTGAGTTGTAGCCAAGGAGCTCCACAAAGTCACATCATATAACAGATGTTATCTGAGAGGCTTATTGGGGGGAGGCTCCGATGCTGCCTCTGAGCGAGGGTGGAGGGAAAAGGGCATGGGGAGAGGAAGGCACTTATTTTTTTATAAGGGGGAGATTGCACATGTGCATAGGGAGGACACAAGACTCGTGGCAACAGTGGAAATGTGCCACATCCTGGTGACTGGTGGTGACTTGCCCTGCATTCCTATGCTGCTGATGGTAACTTCAAGGTTAAACCCCACTTAAAGGTGGAGTTTTCCAACAGTGACTGCTAGTGAAGGTCTCTAGCAAAGGTCTTCAGCAACCCTGGACAGAAAGTTTCTAATGGTTTTCTCCACCTCTGCAGAGACAGAGGCCTGTAAATCTGATAGAGAACTTTTAGCAACTTTTAGGAGGCCTAGGTTCTTCCCTACCCATGCAAGTCTGACAGCTCTTCTCTGATTGGTCTTAGTTGTGACCTTATTTGCATATCTACATTTAACTAAGGGTTCAGCTGGCAGGCTGGTATGTTCATAAATTTGGATATTTGGGGGGCTGCAGAGCCTGAGCTGCTCCAGAAGCTGAAAGAGAATGAATTAGAAGGAAGGTTAGAGCACCTTCCTTACCTTAGTCAGTAATACCTTCATCCCCAGACACTGATGCTTTCTTCAGAAGAAGTCCAAAGGCTTTAGGGCCTGATTCTCAGCACACTCACTCACTGAAGAAGGAAGATTGACTTCTCCCAGGACAGATTTCTTGGAAGTTCCCTGTAGCTAAGGATTCTGCCCTATGCAGCTACAAAGGGGGTACTCATTGCTGCCTCAGGCCCCCAAGAATTGATTCAACTGCACAGAAGAATTCATTCCTGCAGTTTCTTCCTGCCCCCTAGGCCTGCTAGAGATGGGACTTTTATTAGTGACCCATCAGTGGTAGGCACCGCAAAGCCCTCCAAGAACTCCAGAGCTGTTAACAGCTCTTCACTAGCATCCTGCTCCCAGGGGAAGTTCAACCATGTTCTGTTGGTACTGTCAGATCCCACAGGGAAATCGGTTTAATGTTGTTTCAGCCCATTTAAAGTTGCTAATCCTGAACTGAGAGCAAAGTGCCTCCTATTTTCACTCTTCGCTCTCTGCCCACTCCATTCTTGGAGAAGTGTAGAATAAGAATCCTACTGGACAGATTCCCGAGAGTCTTAACAGCCTGGAAGAGAAGCCTGCTTCAGAGAGACCCTCATTTGACTCCTGCTAGCTCTACAGTTGGCACCCCACCGGGGAGTTATCCTTCCACTCATCCTTTCTACCTTCATCATTACCAATGTCTAGCAGAGTCCAGAACATATGCACAAAACACTGTCTGTTCAAGATCTCCTGAGTAAATAGGGAGCATGGGGATCATGGGAGAGGGTTGAAGGGGAGGGGAGAGAAAGGGAGGGGAGCAGAGAAAAAAATGTATAGCTCAATAAAATCAATAGAAAAAGTTACTAAAGAAATTAATAAATTTTGCTAGATAACAAATCAAAAAACAAAACAACAACAAAAGATTCAAAAAGGACTTGGGGTAAATAAAAGCATAAAGAAATTTTCTATACAAGTGCTCAGTAAGGAAAAATTGACTTAAATAAATGTTTATATCAATGAAAAACTGTTTGTTGATTGATTGGCTTTCCTAAGATGAGGAGACACAGTCTATCTATTTTGTATGCTTTTGTTTGGGTAAAGTCTGATTTCTTTTATTTCTCCAAGACACTTAGAAGTGGTCTATGATGCCATAGAGCCTGCTTTGTAGATCTGTGCTCTTACTAAGTCTCCCCTCCTGCCCCAGATCATGCTGCCTGACCTGCTTTCTTTCAACACACACACGCACACACGAGTATATACAGAGTTTCCCTAGAATCCTCTGTCCTTACTGTGTCAATAGAAACCAAGAGGTTTCTGAGATTTGTTACCCAGGAAAAGAAGTTATTTAACAGCTGGCATACTTCTCCATTGTCCCTTTCTAAAGAACTTTTGAGGATTCTGGTTGCCTCCTCCACACCATTACAGTTACAGTCACCATGAGTATGGAATTATTATTTCTACAGCTGTTTTTCACTATATCAAACAGTGACCACCTCCTTGCCATTTTCCTGATGTGATCCAACTGCAGGGCTGTGTTAGCTGGGTATGTTGATTACTAGGATGTATGGGACTTGTGCTGATCTGTGAGATTCTGTAAACCAGTGATTTCTGCATCGGCCTTTGTGTTAGTTACTGTCCCCATTTCTATGACCAAACACGTGACCAATGCAACTTAATGAAATAAAGATGTGTTTTGCTTATCAGAGTGATCAGTGAATTGTGGATGGGAAGAAGTAACAGAGCAGTTCATGTCGGCATGGTAGACTGGAAGTCAAGCAGTATAAAAACAGAGACATTCCTCTAGTGATCTATTTCCTCCAACCCAATTTTCTGCATATCTGTCACTTCCTAACAGCCTATTCTAACATTAAACCATCAGTGGATTAAACCTCTAATTAGATCAGACTACTACCAAGACAACTGTCTCTGGAAACACCCGGAGCTGTGCTTCATTGATCTCCTAAATATCTCACAGTCTAATCAAGTTAACAAGTGGGATCAACCATCACAGCCTTCATGGCAATTTCCACTCTCCTGACCCCCAGGTGTTGCACAATTGATTGAATTAAGGGCTCATGAAGGAATGAGAAGCTTCCTCAGATCTAGTCTGTCCTAGCCTTTCATTCAGCTCCAATGGCTCTCAAAAACTAACATGTTTCCCCATCCTTCTCCCAAGAACATCAAAGGAACCTGCAGCTCATTGTCTGCTAAAGTTCAGAAATGGCCAAAATTTGGGGAGGGGCCTCATCCTTAAGAAAGATGCACAGCCAAGGAGATCTGCAAGATCATTCTTAAAAAGGAAGAAAAAGAGGAAAAAACAAAAGGGGAAAGTATAGAAAGAAAAGTCACAGAAAAACGGAAGAGGAAAATGTTTTAGTGTTCCAGGAATCATCCTTATTCAAGTCACCTTCAAAACAAATTATATGTTCTCAATACTATGTCTTAAAAATATCTTCACAAAAAAAATAAAAGTATCTGAAATGTTACCTCATGTCTTAGTTGGGTTTTATTGCTGTGAAGAGACACCAAGCCTACATTAACTCTTATAATGGAGAATATTTAATTGGAGTGGCTTACAGTTTCAGAACTTTAGTCCATTACCGTCACAGTAGGACACAGTGGCATGGAGACAGACATGGTGCTGAAGACAGAACTGAGGGTTCTACATCTTGATCTGAAGGCAACAGGAAGTTAACTGAGACACTGAATGTGGCCTGAGCACAGGGGACCTCAAAGCCTGCCCCCACAGTGGCACACTTCCTTCCACAAGGCCATACGTACTCCAACAAAGCCACACCTCCGAGTAGTG
>JAQHUG010000381.1:382744-405480 GCA_028555095.1 Dicrostonyx torquatus | reverse complement strand
TCTTCCCTTCCCATTCCCTTTATTTCAAATAAACTCCACACTCAAGCTCTGTCTGCATGGTGTATTCTCTCACCAGCTGCAAAAGTCTCTCACCCGCGGTCCTCACCGACCATGGGACCTGCCGGTGTCCCACTAGCACCATTTTACAACACCCATGCTTTCTGGAATCTTATTTCTAGATTCTGATAAACCAGCCTGCCTCCATCTTAGGAGGCATTAAAAGCCATTTTATGGTAAAGACAAACTAGGTTCATTCCTGTTTATGACTGAACCTTTGTTTCTCAAAGATTGGGTTATGCCCCACCTGTAACCAACAAGTGGTTCTGTACTGCCATTGGCAGTACAATGGTACTCATGTCTGTCTTTGTTTCAAAAAGTTAACTATCTTGCAATTCTACCTTTGTTTCAAAGGGGTTGTTATGACTGCCTTGTTATGGCTACCTGTTGTTACAACCACCTTGCAATCATGTCTTTGTTTCAGGAGATCGTTATGATTTACTTGTTATGCTCATGTTCTGTTCCTGTAACCCTGCCTATTTTGCCTGTCAAATCCTCCATTTGGAGAACCCTTCTAAAAAGTTTCTGCACCCCCATAAGCCTCTCTGCTGATGCAACAGTCCAAATTAGACTCAACTCAAACTGAATTACAAAAAGCCCAGATTTAATGGACAAATATTCCTGGATGATTTTCCAGTCCCCCAGAGAAGAGGCAGGAAAAGAAGATAAGAAAACCACGTGTGTTTTCTGCGGGACAGTTTAAACACCCTATGGGAGTGGTCTTGAGCGTCTCTGGGGGAGGGGTCAACATTTGGTGGGCTTTCTGAGATGCAGCAGGGTTTGGAGAGAAATGGGGGAGGGGATTTGTGATGGAGCATCCACCCAAACATTCCAGACTCTGGATATATGGATGCCAGGGCCTGGGGTGAAGCTTCCACCTAAACATCCCAGACTCGTTTTGTATAGGGATGCCAGTTCAAGTCTAGCTACTTCCTGTGGGCATGGGATGATGTGGGGAAGGGGAGAGTTGGGAGTTGGTGGGCTCAAGCTCAACGGGAGGTGTGAATAGAGAGGTGTCCAGTTAGCTAACATCCTTGAAACGTCAGGCATCTGTTCCTTGAGAGAGTTGAGAATGCAGGTTGTTAGGAGAAAAAAATAGATCATTTTCATCGGCCCTATGATGGGGGCTAGCCATGGGAATGGGGACAACTGCCAGAATAAAAGGAGTGGAGAAGTGCCCTGGTTGTACAGGAGAGGAAGGGTGAATGAGCGAGACATGAGAGCAGATAAGCCCTTTAAAACCAGATTCTATTTGTTGGATAGGTGCCCATTTAAGCCTGGAAAGGTGGTAACCATGGCCAAATCCCAGGAGCTGGTGCAGGTGCTGACGTCACCTGGAGAACCCTCTGCAGGTTGTTTTTGGCAGGAGCAGTGGACCTATGCAGGAACCTGCAGGTGTCTGTAGAACAATTGGAACAGATTTATATCTTGGTGTCAGAGCAAAAGGCTATAAAACTTTAGGTTAAAAGGCATGAACATTTCAAAAGACAATTAGTGGAAATTAGGAACTTTTGGACCCCTGAAGTTACATCTGAAAGTGTGTTAATCCTGGACAATGAAGCCTGTGAAAGAGGCACATCTGACAGTACTTTAAGCAGGAAACTTAACTAATAAAGTAATGAGCTACCAGTACCCTAATCATCAAACTCCATCACAGATCTAAAAGGGATAAGAAAATGAGCAGAAGTGAGATAGCTTTTCCAGCTACCCAGGCAAACCCAAGTCTCTCTGTAGTCTTTGGCAAATACCAGTCTCAGAAGCAGTACTTGCCTTTAGCTGCTAAGCCCAGGAGGCTGACAGATTCTCCTATGGGGGGGGGCAGGGATCGGTGTACCAGCCTTGGCAGGATAGAACAATTGATTCCCCCGTGTCTACTGTACAGTCCAGGCAGGTAGCTGATGAGGTGAAAGGCAGCTTTTTGCTGTGTGGCTGACTTTGCCACATTCAAAGCAAGCTTCCAGGTGCAAGTTCTTTGGCCATCCATCTTCTTGGATGAGGTACAGGATGATGCAGGAGCCCACCTGCCTCTCTATCATAAGAAGCTTTTTGTTGTTGTTTGTCTGTTTGTTTTTTATTAAATGCCATATCTCAGATCTGTAAAGGAGTCTAAGGATTAGGGAACTATTACCTGTCAGGTATATCTAAATTACACATATAAGATAAATTTGGACAGTTTATACAATTATAGCTTACCAGTGTTAGTAGAGGCAAAAAGATTAAAAGGAATATTTTAGTCTCTAGTGTTTAGTTGTGGTCCTGAGATATAGAGCATAATTCTCTGCACCCTGATAAGTCTCTCTGCCGATGCAACAGTCCAAATCAGACCAAATCAAACCAAATTAGAAAAAGTCCAGGTTAAATGGATAGAGTGCTTCCGGATGATTTTCTAGTGCCCTAGAGAGGAGATGGGAAAAGAAGACCAGAAAGCCACATGTCTGTTTTCTGGGGGCGCAGTTTATATACTCTCTGGGAGTGTCTTGAGCATCTCTGGGGAGGACTCATCATTTGGCATGCTTTCTGAGATGCAGCAGGGTTTGGAGAGAGATGCGGAAGGTGAGTTGGGATGAATCTTCCACCCAAACATTCCAGATCCTTTGGATGTATGAGTGCCAGGAGCTGGGGTGAAGATCCACCTGAACACTACCTGCTCCTCATGTCTAAGGAACCCTGCTTTGGGTTCAAGCGACTGGGAAGGGGGGGCAGCCCTTGTACACGGAATAAAAAAGCTTGCTTTAATTAATTGTTTTAATTAATTATTTGCTTTAATTAATTTGGCCGTGATGATTTGGTCTTTCTCCTCCCATCTTTGGGATTAACAAGTCATTGTCACATGGCCACAATGCCTAGAAAGCAGGGGTTCCTAGCAGAAGAAATAAACAAACAGAAAACTCTGTTCAGCTACATCCAATGGGCTCCATCAGGCCTGTCCTTTCATGGCATCCTGGAAACAGCAGGCTGCCAGGCTTCCTCTATCCCTGTTTCCTTGAGGGGCTGGGGACCTGAACCATCTTAGTCTGTATTTCTTCCACTTCTTATAGAGATACACATTGGAAATCTTTTCATTTCTCCCCTACTATAAAGAACTCACAAGCCGGGCGGTGGTGGCGCACGCCTTTAATCCCATCACTCAGGAGGCAGAGGCAGGTGGATCTCTGTGAGTTCGAGGCCAGCCTGGTCTACAAGAGCTAGTTCCAGGACAGGCTCCAAAGCCACAGAGAAACCTGTCTCGAAAAACCAAAAAAAAAAAAAAAAGAAAGAAAGAAAAAAAGAACTCACAAAGCCAGCATAAAAATAATGACAAGCAGACCTTTCACTCAGCATTAGTGTTGGATAGAAAACAGGGAAGAAGGGGACAGCGTGTTAGACTCCTCAAAGGGGCAGCCATGATGAGCTCTTACTGCCTTGCAGGAAAACAGACCTGCTGATGTCAGACCTGAGGATAATTTTTCAGAAATCAGATATTCAGACTTTCATGTGAAATTTCTGTACTTTAAAATGGTTCTCAATAATCTGATTTTTCAAAAACTATTGTCATAACTGAAGGGCTCTCTAACAGGCCTGAGCATGGTAAATGCAAGACAGGAAGGTCTTATCCCCTGCCTTCCCTCTCCCTTGCTAAACAGTTAGATTCACTCCTAAAGCTAAGCCACCAAGGTCTCTTCCTTATGCCTGTCTAAAATTCCAAGGTCCAGCTATCAAAACACCAAGGTCCAGCGATCAAAATTTATTATTTGGCTACACAGGCTAACCTGTTCTATTAGGACTTACCAGCTCACCTGCTCACAGACTTCCCCTGTCCTCTTTAAAAAACACACTTTTTCAGAGACACCTGCTGTCTTTGTCCAATCCAGAGGCAGCACTTCTCCTCCTCCCAGCCCTCTTTCCCAGTCACTTGTCCCTCTGGGGAAATAAATCTCCTTTGTGCTGAGAATTTGGGGTCTGGGTGTGTTCTGTGCTGACACCAAGGCACCCCTCAATAGCCAACCATGTGCATTCAAACCAAACTCCATTTGGATCCTAGGTCTGGTCTTGTATGAATGCCAGTGTGTGGCTGCTACTGCTAAAGATGGGTGCTCTGTGTCCTGCATTAGCCTTTATGATGGGAGCTATTAGCACGAGAATTCCTGGCCCCATCCCTGGGAACAGACTGAAATTAAAGGGTAATGGATTACAGCTGCCACACACTGAGTTTCCAGCTGTAAACACCAATACTTTGTCAAAATCTGTTTGTTACTTCTCCATCCCTCCATCACTCTCCCTAATGGCAAAAATAATTAACGCATTCATATAAAAGCCCAGAATGAGAGCGAGCTTTAATTTATCCACCTATTTCAGGGTCATCCCTGTTATCAATATATGACAAGTTAATGGGTCTTAATTAAGAAAGCAGCAGTGAAGTAATTTAGGAAACTGAAGGATGATCATGAGGCCCGGCAGTGACAGCATGTTTTGTGCACCGTGGAAGATAACAGATTTGTTTCCCATGGAATCTCAGATCCATCATCCTGAAACCACCTGCTCTTGGTGGTACAGACACACCATCTTGTCTTTGCAAAAAGTGCCTGGGTTTGGTGAATGCCTCCAAAATGAAAGCAGTAATGCATCATGGGAAAAAAGCATGAGTATACAAGAACTAGACCCAGGTAAGAAGGTATCCACAGGCCGGATGGCTTTGGACATTGTTCTTGACCCTGAAAGCATTCGTGAACCAAAGGCTAAGGCAGAAGTAAACACCAGGGCCAGTATCAACCTGTTGCCTTCTTTGCCCTTCCTCCAAACTCAGGAAGTTTCTAAGGGCTGATTGCCAACCCAGACTCCAAGTTATCATACTTCCTGTATCAGTTGCGTTTTCTTGTTACCATAACCAAATACCTTGCACAACCGAAGAGAGAAAAGTTTGGTTTTTATGCAGCATCTCAGAAGGTTCAGTCCGTAGGTGAACTCGGAGGGAATATCAAGGCAGAAAGAGACTATGGCAGAGGAAGCTAAGGCCAGACATAACAGGAAGGACATGTGCACAGGCCATGGCAGGAAGAGGCCAGGGATGATATATACCGGGGGCCTATGTCATCAGGCACAACCCGTTACAGTCTCCACCCCCTGACTAAACATCATCACCAGATAGAGCGCATGGGCACAGCACACGAGCCTACAGGGCAGCATTTTACTTTCAAACCATAACTGGTACCTGCCTGATTTTTGTAACTTCTCACTTCCTAACTCAACTGAGATCAGTCTTACCTGCTCCCTACTCTCTTGTTCTCCCATCAGGGTAGCCAGTCACCTCTGCAGATTCTAACCAGCACAACTCACACTGGGCTTTTCCTCGTCACTGATCAAAATCTCTCCTCATCATCTAACTAGTTGTCTTGCTCTGTTTATCTGCGACGGGACGATAGAGTCCATCTCAGACGTATTTTCCATTCCCAGGTCCTTTCTTTCATTGTTTCCGAGCTGTCCCTGTCTTCTCCCTGGAACAGCGCCTGTCTAGGCCACTGTAGAACAATTCTCCTGCCACTTCATCTCCTCTACAGCCCTTTGGATCATGGTTCTCCCTTCAACTACTCTAATGTCTACAACAGAAACTGAAAGCTGAAAATCTGACAAAAGCATCTTTGTTTTGCTTACTCTGGCATTCATCCAATGTGAATTCATTTTATTCGGAGGATTTACATCACGACCTAGATTCCTTGCTAGCTGGAGCCCATGTTCCTGGGCAGACATGCTGAGATGAAACTAGTCTAGTCAGGTAATGTGTGCGGCTCACCAGGGGCCGGATCCCTGCTGCTCACCAGCTTTACTGCCAGTGTTCGGTTGACACTGGAGTTTGCAGGTGACAGAGAATTAGAGACCTGAGACTGAAAAGTGGAAACTGGGAATCCAGGACACGGAAAGATTTTTAGAAAAATGTCTAGACGAAGGAAAAAAACCTGGGACTGACTCAGGACAAAGCAGGTCCAGAATTGACCTGACAAGTTCATTTAGAGAGAAGGTCAAGGACCAACCAAGGGCAGAGGATGCAGGCTGATAGACCTCACAGTTCTGAGTTTTGTCATAAGAAACCAAGGCTCCCTATAAAAGAAGGCATCATAGTGAGAACTGGGCATTCCTTTTTTTTTTCTTTTTTCTTGCTTTTATTGCACTATACATTTTTCTCAGCTCCCTTCCATTCCTACCCTCTTCCCTTCTATACTCTCCCATGTCCCCCATGCTCCCAATTTACTCAGGAGATCTGAACTGGGCATTCTTTATACTTGATCAAACCAACTTCAAATCTACATGGACCCTTCAAAGTCTCTGCAAACTGGGCCTGACAGTGGTGGCACACACCTTTAATCCCAGCACTTGGGAGACTGAAGCAGGCAGATCTCTGTTAGTTTGAGGCCAGCCTGGTCTATAAAAGCTAGTTCCAGGACAGGCTCCAAAGCTTCACAGACAAATAAAAGCTCTGCAAACTGGAAGAGAGGAACAAAGAAGAAGAGGTCATGTATGACCTTCCCTGCTGTGTATCGAGCATCATCAAGTCTGTGTGTGAAATGATCCATTGAGGACATTAAACCTCAAAGTTTAAACCAGAGCAGAGTCCTAAACCAAGCTTGGTCTTAAATCCTCTTAGGCCAATCCTTATGCTGAAGCTAAGCAATCTATGTAACATAAACTGTGGGCCCCAGAATACTTTGGTCTCT
This sequence comes from Dicrostonyx torquatus, assembly GCA_028555095.1. Taxonomy (NCBI): domain Eukaryota; kingdom Metazoa; phylum Chordata; class Mammalia; order Rodentia; family Cricetidae; genus Dicrostonyx; species Dicrostonyx torquatus. The sequence continues at coordinate 398,737 of JAQHUG010000381.1, read as the reverse complement.
GACCGTTCAGAACTGCTCTGAGGTCTCCCAGCTGTGACATCCCTACTGTCCAGCTGATCTGGCCTGGGGAACACATGTGCTTACTCTCTGAGACAGGGGCCTCTCTGCCTAATGCAGTCCCAAGCTATCTGTATAGGGGCTTTCACCTCGTCTGGCCATGTGCATAAAATCAGACAGCAAATAAACCAGGGTACAAACAAAACAGAGTTGTGTAGGGTGGGAGTAGAGTGGCCTGATCTCTTCAAGATGCCTCGTGCTCTGTGTGCCTCTTAGGACTCAGGTTGCTGAGGCCCAGAAGTGGAAGCCTGGAGCTGTCATTACACAGAACAGCTGTGAGCCTACCCTGATTTCAAGAGACAGAAAGTACTGTACACATGATTTCCTGCCATCAGTCCAAGCCCTCCCTCCCAGAGTCCCTCAGTGATCTGGCGAACCATTAAACTAACTAGAAGTGAAAATGGAGATTTGAACAGCAACAAGCAAAAACCAAAGCAAAACAGTCCAAACTACAGCAAGACACATTCCAGGTAGACAACACTACTATAAAACTTTCTCCAGTCTTTGTATTGGATATCCATTTCAACAAACACTCCCTCTGTTCTGACTAGATGTGATTTTAGATCGGTAGTTTCCCTCTGCTCTAATACTTTGGACTTGCACAAAATGCTCTGTGAAGTGATTTAAACTTGTTTGTTTAATATCACCAACAACCATCACCTGCCTTTTTCTTCCCAGCTCATAAAAGAAACAGCAATAATTCGAGGTTCTCAGAGAAAAGCGCCTTGAGCCATTTCAGATATTAGGGAATGGAGGGACCTTTATTGTTCTGAGCGGATGGGCAATGACACACTTAGTACCAGAGGCTGGGGACCCGTCACTGCCCATCCAAAGCACAGATACAGCAGGTGTTGGGTATAATTGCCTCCAGACTCCCCGCCATGGTCAGTTGAAAGTCAAACCTATAACGGCGGTGCCTGGCTACAGTCAAGCGGGAGTGCACAGACCGTTGTGCATCATTGCCTGGAGAAGGTAGACGGACTGGGCAGACGAAATGAGGTGAATGCCCAAGGAGGGAACGCTGCCGGAATAGCAGGGATCGAACTGCCAGGAAATGCTGTTCTTTCTTTTTAAGCTGACACTGTATTTTCATTCTAAAGTCGGAGGAGGTGGCAGAGCTGTGAGGAAGGGTTCTGCCCACTCCCAAGAAGCTTCTTTTACTTTGATCTTTCTGGAAGAAAGCCAGTAGAAGCCACATTTTGGCTTTTATATTGTTTTTACCTGACCCCTCACGATGGACATTTCCTCAGCTTCTACAGATCAGGTTCCATGCTTTAAAGTCCCTGAGGCACGTACACATGAGGTATCTGTATTTGAACTTGGAAAGATGGTCATTTTCTGCCCAGGACCTTGGATGTAGCTAAGCAAGTACCATCCCTCATTCCTAGTAGATCTGACAGAGTCCAAGAAGAGACACTGATGCCAAATGGCTGCCAAATGGCAACCACAATAGGAACAGGGCAGGGAGATGACCAGGGTAAAGGCATGGTAGTATTTAAAAGCAATACGCACCAGGCCCAAATCCAAAGCTGTTTGAACACAGTAATGCATTTATTCTCCTCAACAACTCCAAGGCTGGATAACATAGAGATAAGAAGTCATTACCCCAAAGTCAGACAGCAGAGGTTAGAAGCCAGGCAGCCTGGCTGCTGAACCTGTGCTGTCACGATTGTTTTGCCTCCACTTATCGCCTCCAGGAAAAACCCAACAGGCAGAGATTGTCAGACTTAACATGATGGTGCCTTACAGAGACTGACTGGCCAACAGGCAGGCGTGTGATTGGACTTGAGGAAGCAACTGGACTCTGATTTGATGGAGAAGCCAGAGCTGGTGTCACCATCTTTCTTAAGACACAGGAACTTGGATGTTGTGTGACGACCTCCAGCTTTTATATCGGCACCTTAGTCCAAAAGTTGCAATGTGTGACCCAAACCAGGCCCAGTTGGGGTTGTTTGTGGGTAGCTGGTTTTATCACCATCACCACTGGCCAAAAACTCAGTTCCCTTCCACCTTTTTGGGGAGAGAAGTGCCAGTCACTGCTATGGCCCACATTGGGTGTCACCCAATACCTGCTGCACAGTGGGGGGTTGTGAGGAACTGGACTTAGCACCCTGAGAGGTTCAGCCAAAAGGAGCCAAGTGTTAGAAGTTCAAGTCAATAAACAAGCAGGGACAGAATAGTGGTGACAATGACAGCTGTCATCTGTATCTTGAGAATTGGGTAAATGTCCAACCTGGTATACACTTAGCAGCATTCTGAGAGGTCCTCAAGGTTGTCCCCCAAACTTTCTTAACTCTGACACCAATCATATGCACTAGGGGGTGAGGAGGACTTATTTTTCTCTGTTTAGAGAAAATTCCCACAATCTCCCTCCCTTTATTTCCAGAGACAAGATCTCCCTCTGTAACCTGGGCTGACTTCAAACTCTCCACCATCTTACTTTAGCCTCCAGAGTGCTCGGATTGTATACAGGCCGACCTGACACAGCTTGGGCTTCAACAGAGAGCTTGCTGATGTTTATTTGCTGGGTGGAGAGGTGGGTGGCTTATACCCCAATTACCTGTCATAGCAGTGAGGGGAACAGGGCCATGTACATTCCTCAGGACAGGACACTGTAGACAGAGATGTGACCAGAAGGAATGTGGGTATAAGAGGCCAGGAATGGTCAAAGTGGAGCCAGTACGGTGGGCCACTTGGTGTTTTATGTAAACACCAAGAAGAAATAAAAAGAGATGCATTCCCTTTGATTTCTGCATTGCTTAAGTTCACACTCTCCCAGAGGCTCTTCAGCTCAGCAAAAAGATCATTTCAGTGGCTTCTATCTGACCCATCTCAGAACTCAGGTCCTCCAATCTGGAATGTATTCTGATTTAGATTTATAATAAGGTACCCGAGATCTTTATAACCAACATTGGCAGGGAAGAGGCATAATTCTCAAGAACATGGCTTCTGGCATTCTGTGAGCAAAGCCCCAAAGGCAAGTCTGCAGGAGAACACAAGTGTGGCCAATAGAAGCAGAAGAGCACAGAGGCTGAAGATTGTTCACTGGGGCTAGAAAGGATGTGGGCACCATACCGATCCACTTCAGAGCCATGATCATGGCACAGTCTTTAGCCAGCTGCACTCCAGCCTCTATAGAAGCAGAAACTAGTCTTTTCTCCATCAGATTCTACCAAGAACTAACAGAATCAGGAATGGAGAGACTCCTGGTTTTCATGAGTGTTTTAGTTGTTTATCTAATTGCTGAGGAATTCAAAAGCAACTTAAGGAATGGAGGGTTTTGTTTTGGTTCACAGTTTGAGGGTTCTGTCCACTGTGACAGGGAAGTCACAACAGAAGGAGCCTGAGACACTGCTCACATTGGCTGTGCAGTCGGAAGCAGAGTGAGACAGTCACTGCTCCTGAGCCGGGATTCTTTGTATTAAATCTGGGACCCCAGTCTAGGGCATAATGTTGCCCACACTTAGTGAGTCTTCTCACCTCAATTAGTCTAGTCTAGAACATCTCTCCCATACATCTATTTCAGTGGTGATTCTAAATTCCATCAAGCTGATAATCAAAATTAGCCACTTACAATAAGTGTGGTAGGAAACAAGACATTTGCATCAAGGTAAAGAGCTGGTCTGCCAGGATTTGGACCCAGGCGGTTTATATTTGGAATTTATACCCCAAAATATGGTACTATTAAAATGGAGAGAGCTTGACCAGGTGTGGTGGCGCCATCTTTAATCCCAGCACTTGGGAGGCAGAGGCAGATGGATCTCTGTGACTTCAAGGCCAGCCTGGTCTACATAGCAAGTTTCAGGACAGTCATGGCTACATAGAGAAGACATGTCTCAACTCTCCCCCAAATGCAAAGGACAGAAGATAAACGAAGTGGCTGAGAACTTGAGAAACCTGACAGACAGTTCAAGGGCTCCATTATCTCAATAGACTAACAGAGTGTCTCTGGGTCGTCACTTTTCTCCCTCTGTTTTCACTGCAGGGTGAGAAGCACAGACCTGCCACTGTATTGCTATAGCACTTCCATGCCTTTGGAATGCAGTTTTAAAAACACCAACATCTGTACAAGAAACGACTAGCAGATGCCAAGGATGTAACAGGACGCCATAATCTCAGCAGTCACTACAAAAACACTTAGTAAAATTGACTACTTGGCAATCTTTGATAAAGAAAACTGTCTGTCCCCAGTAACTCTCAGTGGCAGACAGGTGATCACAGAAAAAAACATGACCCATATCTCCCAGTGGCATTACCCAGACAAGAAGCTCACACACTCAAAGGACGTCTCAGGACTGTTGGAAGGAGGTGTGCCATTGGCATCTACTGTGCAGAGGCCAAGGATGGTGATAACCATGCTAAAATGCACATTATCTGCCTGGAATGGTCATCATCTAACCCCTAGCCTTCATAGATGTATATGGTCATTGATCCTGATTGAATGGTCCAGCCGCAAGCTTAGTGCTTCACACAAAAACTTTTTGGTGTCCAGAAGATCGACAGTTACACCTACTTGGAGTTCTCACGTGTGTATTTGAGCATAAAGTAACAGTAAAAATATAAAGCCTTTTTAAAGTTTAAGGTCTCATAAATGCAGATTTATTGTGCAGATTTTTTACTATTTGTAAATAGCCCTCCCAATAACCTCCTCACAGCAGAAGAGAGACCTCACACAATGGCTGAGTGTGACAGGGAAATGCCATGCCTGGTTATTCCACCTCTCAGATCACCTCTATGTGACCAATAAGGCACCCAACGTAGTTTTCCCTCCCATCAGACAAATGCTACCAGTTCAAAACCATCACATCATTTATGCCTGTGGAGTAATACGGTTTAGCATGCAAGACAAGGCCTGCCTATCTCATCCCCAACACCAGTTAGCAGCAAGGTCCCAGTCTGATTTCCATCACTTCCTGCTAACACAGAGTTATACGAGGTTACGCTTGTCTCTGAAAATTACATTGCAGCCTTACAATAGGGTGTGAGCTTGTGGGCTCTGGAGAAACAACCCGGCTACAGGTCCAGACAGAACCCCCATGAAAGACAATCAACCCACCCCTCATACCACTCCTCCTCAGACCAACTTGGAAGTAACTAGAAGCGAGCAGAACTGTAAAGTTCCCTGCCAAGTGTGGATCTCAGCTTCTTGTTTCACGAAAGTGTCAAGGAAACTGACAAGGAAGAAACCTCCTGTCTGTGCCCATCTCCAAGGGCTCTGGGAACATAGAGTTTAGTAACAATGACCTGCAGGACTGCCCTCTGTTATACTTATCAAGGTACCAGCTGCTCACCACCCATCTCATTTAAATACACAGGAAAGAGTATCTTATTTCTTGGTCTTTCTATCCAGTTGCTGCTGAGCAGAGATCCTTATTACCAGCAGTAGCCTTTAGACACTGTGTAGGCAGGCAGCATCCTCCCAGACCACACTTCTGTGGAAAGCTGGGTTTTTGTTTTGTTTTGTTTTGTTTTCTTATCTACTTACCACTGCTAGAGGTACCTGGGAAGACAGAAACCTCATTTGAGAAAATTACTACACCAGGTTGGTCTGCAGGCAATTTTGTGGGGAATTTTCTTGCTTAATGATTGATGTAAGAAGGTAGAGCTCCCTGAGGGCAGTGCCACCCCTGGACAGCTGGTTCTGAGTTGTATAAGAAAGCAGTGAAGGGCAAGCAATAAGCAGCGTTTCTCCACGGCTGGCTGCTTCAGCTCATGCCTCCAGGTTCCTCTCCCTTGCTTCCTCTCCCACTTCCCTGGAATCCATAAGCTGAAATAGATCCTCCTCCCCTCCCCAAATTGCTTCCGGTCATGGCATTTATCACAGCAGTGGAAACCTTACTAAGTCAGGGGCCCTTGCATTCTTGCTTCAGTACTGAGGCGGGACTGTGAGGACTAACAACAGTTCACTAGAGACAGGAATCTTTTATTCCCTTCTTTTCCCTACAACTCATAGCAACTCTTTGTGCTTTTTTCTTCTCAAATATAATGATACAAGCAGCCATCTGTGTGCGCATCCAAGATGCACTTCTGAGTGCATTACGAAAATGATCTCTAAATGACACTTCTGTGACTAGCTTTCGCCTACACTGAGGGAAGAGAGCCTCAAAGAATGTAAGTAATTTAGCAGGGATGGTAGAGCAAATGAGAAAGACTTGTATCTGAACGCTTGTCATACACACTTGTCTTTGTTACTTTTGTGGCAGGATTCCCAACATAAACAACTTAAAGGTGAAAGACCCCCGAGGAGTACCTTCCTTCGGGAGAGATCCCGTGCCCAAGGATCAGTCGAGACCACTCGTATGGATGCAAATTGCAAGAGGTTTTATTCGGATACACAGGTACCTGGGGCGACAAAGTCTCTCGGAGGGGCAAGGGGTTTTTATAGGAGAGCAAAATGCGCCGGTACAGAAGCGAGATGCATGGTTACAGGAAATTCCATTGGTCAATTCAAATAAGGCTGCTAACTCATGCTGAGTGGCAAATTCTTGGCCTTTTACCTAGATCACCAAGAAGGGGGTTGCCCAGGGGCTTTATCTCTTCCTCCTTCCCTTAGCTGGAGACCAGATGGCGGGCTATAGATATCCTGACTCACATCCTGCATCCTGTCACAGGACAAAAGGGCCTGGTATCCTATCTTACAATAAAGGCCTGACTTGTTTGTCTGCAAATTCCTGCATTATTGCATTACTGCTATCAGCATCCAGGGTTTTCTTTTTCTTCTTCAAAGGAAGAAAGTTCCTTTTGCTTTCCCTCGTCCCCCCATTGCTCTGCTCCTCGTGTGGAAATAACATCATGGTGGCAGCAGTGAATGAGAAGAGTCCATGGAGGAGGACTTGGGAGACAGGAAGCAGAGACAGCAGAGGTGGGGAAAGGATAAGATGTTGCCAAAATCCTATTTCTAGAGACAAACTTCCTCCACCTAAGTCTGCCTTCTAAACTTTCCACAACCTCCCAAAACAGCCCCAGCAGCAGGGGACCTAAGGCTGAGCCCAGAAAGAACACCTCATATCCAGGCTGGAACAGGAGCTTCTGCAGACACTGCTTGCTTGCTTACAATAAGGAAAACACAGGGTACTGCAGGAAGAGAGTTTGGGGATACATCAGCCTTCTCTCAATGCTGTTGCAATAAGATTATTTCTTAGGGGTCGGTGAGATGGCTCCGTGGTTAAGAGCATATGTACTGCTCTTTCCAAGGACCTGAGTCGGATCCTAGCATGCATGTTAAGGTGCCTCACAACCACCTAGCTCCAAGGTATCTGATGCCCTCTCCTGGACTCCTTGGGAACCTACCCTGATCTGCACTTCCACATACATAAACATAAAGAAAAAAAAAACAGAAGAAAATTTTTAATCATTGTTATTATATTCAAGATAGCTTAGAGGCTATTCTAGGGTGATGAACTAAGTGTGAAATGTCCAAAAATCCAGAAGTTTCTAGGCCTAGGAGAAGAGGTCTGAGGCAGAAGAATCCTGAGTTCAAGGCAAACTTAGATTATACAACAAGACTCTGTCTCCAGCAAAACAAATAGTCCAAAGGTTGATTTCTTGCTTGTGCAAAGGGCAAGGCAATTCTGCAGGGGAACACTCCAGATAGGACTCTCCTCCTTTATCCCTTCATGCCTGTGATCATATGATAGCCAACCCTGCTACCACAGTGAAAAGCTGAGACATTCAAATCATGGGTCTGAGTACAAATGCTTTGACATTTCTGCCTGCTGCTCATTGGTCAAGACTGTCACACAGGCCAGGTGTGACCTGCTTCAGCTTTTCCCACCAGCTCAAAACTCACATTGAGAAATCGTTGCTAGTTTTTCAAGACTTTTAGATGATACTCAATTTAGTTGCTGCAGCTTAACAAAACCACACCTCTTCCAATCACGTTATGCCATTTTCTATAATCTTGTTACTCTAACATCACATTTAAGATAAGAAACATACTTAAGCTACATACCTATAAGAAATAATATCACTAAGCATCTTTGGGGCACTATTACTTGAAAAAAAAAGGAAAAAAAATTGTCTGATTATTTTCCAGAGCGAAAAAATTTACTAGAGCCTACAGACAAGCATTTACTTGCTGCTGCTTTTTTGCTCTGGTAAGTTTTTTGGAGCTTATGATAATTTCAAATAAGTATTTCTCAAAGGCCCAGGGCGTTTGGCACATAAAGACATCTGAAAGATCTCTTGGCCATGCTGTTCTTGAAAGAATAAAGAGGTTGTCCATTGTGCCCATCGTTTTGGTCATTAAAGCAATGAATTTGTCCATTAAATGGCACAAGTCAACTTGTTTCACCAGCCTAATTACCCATTTTAGCAAAGATTCCATCTGTGTATTCTGCAAATGGACATACAGTTCAAATTCAATAACTCTATAGTTTTCTTTAACCTGAACATCTTAAACATCTTTTTAGAGATAGCGTTCTGTGCCTTCCTACAAGGAAACTAAATACAGTGTCTTGTTGTTATTGCTGCTGTAAATGTGGTGGCTCTGAGTGATTTTATGGCACTGGAACCAAGGTGCTACATTAAAAAAAAAAAAGTCAGATATTTTGGAAAAGAGTCTGCAAAACGGTGAGGCTAAGGCTGAGCGGCTTAGTTAATAGTAAAATATGACGTGCTTGTGTTCTGGCTTGTTCGTAATTTCCCTGAGCCAATGGTTTCTTGGGTGAAGCCAGAAGTTTACCATAACAAACAATATCTAGTTGGGGGGGGGGCGCATGGCCAGTCTTGGTGCAGAGAAACACCAGGAACTTTGCTTCTGTTTTCTTGTTCCAACCCATTCGTCACAGGCATAGGTTAGACGAAGGGATAGAGCTGGGGGGGGGGGGAGTGGCAGCAGATCAGAGAGGTGACCTTCTAGATTATTTTAGTTTCTGCAATGAATGCAAAAAGTAATCAGAATGAGATAGCTGTAGATTCTGTCCTTTAGAGAGATTCAAATGCATTTGTCCCTTACAGGAGTTGGGGGTGGGGCGTTATTAATTTAGCCAATTAAAGAACTTTGAAAGCAATATCTAGTTCTTTTTTGAATATTAAAACTTGTCCCAAGTGTGCAGCCCACAGCCTAGGAAAGGGAGATTTATATAGCATTCACAATGAAGAAAGGTCGTTTTTTAGATATGCTTGACAAAAGATTGTAATTTTCAACAAGTCATTTTAATGAGAAGTGGAGTTTTCATAAAAAAGCAGTGAACACTTGAGTGCCTCTGAAATGAGTGTAGAGAGAGCCTGCTCTGCCTGCTGTGCCGTTCCCAGGTCCCCCTGTTGCCTCCTGGGGGACACCGAAGCTCCGAGGGGTCTCCGGCTTCTCCTCTCCTAACAAGCAGGATCCATGGGTTGTTTCTCTTTTCTTGCTGATTCACAAAATGCATGGCATAGGGCCTCTTCCTCTCTCAGAGCAAATGGCGTGGCAGGCTAAAGAGTACAGAATGGAGGTGGGGCTGACTCCCAAATCTTGCCCTTCCCACCTGACATGTTTTATGACAACTCAAACAGATCATTTAAGGCACTTTAGACTCCCGGAACTATAGTTCAAGGGTCCAAGAATAAGAATATAAAAATGTAGATTCCAGAAATAGAATGTAGAAATAAAGAAATATAAAGTTGTAAGCCTAGGAGAATGAGAAGACTGTCAGCAGCTTTCTCAGTAGCTTAAGGATTGACTATTAACAGTGGGTTATATCGCTTTACAACCCATAGCTCTATTTACGAGGCCAAAGCATCTCTCACAAACTGAGAGCTAGCCTACGGATATGAGCTGAGTCAACTTTCAGGAAATAGATATATGGCCTCTGGGTTATGCATTATCCCTGCTATGTGAAACTGGCAGCATCAAAGGGGAGAGCACAGGGCTTCAGTAAATACCACCTGGAAGTACCAAGGAAGACAATAGATTAAGTACAAATACTAGTTTAACTAAAAACCTCTGTTAATGGAGATTATAAAGAAAGGCAATCTGTATCTGAGTTTAACCTTGAGATTGCAAAAATTCCTCTGCTCAGGCCTAATGCTTGGTGCCCCTACTATAAAAAGGTGGGTTCAGAAACCAGCCTCTGCCACAGCCTTACAGAATCCATCTCTGACTGTGGTCTCAGCTAGCTGATAAACTTTTTGTGCCCCATGGAGATTTATTTTTTTCCTGGATTCTGGTTTCTGGAATAAAGTTTGCTTCTGGTTTATCAGACTTTGGTGGTCTGTCCCCATTGTGCGACACCCCCGCCCCCTCGGACCTAACAGTGTCTGTAGGATGTGTCAGCCATATCTGACTTCCCCACCCTAAGAGACTGATTTCACTGGCTTGAGCACCATTTGAATACTGAATTTATTTTAAACTCGCCAATTACTCTAATACCAGCCAGAATAACTAGTGCTGCCTTCCAGAAGAGAAGGATTATTAACAAGGGAACAGAGGGAAGGAGGCTGAAGAAATGTCATGGATTAGCAAAAAAAAATAGGCTGCAGGATGGGGGAGATAAAGTCTTTGGACCTTGCTGCTGGCTTAGGGTAACACTAGATCCTTGAAAGTCATAGCAAGTCAAAAGATGGAAGCACAGGGCGAGGTGGCTAGTTCTTTGTTACCATATTTACGATGCTTTAAGAAAGTTTACGGAAGAGCTGGGTGAGAGAGTGATTCCGTAGCCTGTGTGAGGCTCTAAGGTCCAATCCCCCATCCTAGGGAAAAACAAAACAAAACCAAAAAACAACCAACCAACAAAACCTCACAGAAGCTTATGGACCATGTGCATTCCAGTGAGAATGTCAGAGGCTCCAAAGAAAGCTAATGTCACCTGGAACAAGCTTTGCTTATCCAAACACCTTGAGTCTCCCTTCAGGTGACTGAAGGCTGAAACTCCACACCTCCATTTTGGAACCACCTGCTACAGTTCTGTAATCTGTTACTCACAGGTCTTATTTCCTCAGTGTCTATCTTTCCCAAAACAGCAAGTCGTATTGGAGAGCCAAGCTTCACTCACAAATACACAAACACCTTCTGTCTCCACTCGGCACTCTCAAAGCTTATTCAGTGTTCTAACATATTTTGCCTGTTTCCCTAAATACGGGAGAGGCTCAATGGGATTGTGATTGGGGGAATGGACAACAGCCTGCCGCTAGCGTACCTGTGATGATGTTGGATCTGTTGTCAGTAGACGCCGCCCGTGTCTTCTCTCATTTCCTTCCTGGATGATAAACTTGGATGAAAAGCATCACAAGATTCCAAGCTCTGCGTTTCTAGAACGTCACAGTGATTGAAATGCAGTTGCCCTAAGTACCCTGTTCACCTGGCAAATGCGGAGTGGATTCATGCAAGCAAGGCTGGTAGGGAATGCAAGATGCCTTTGGGAGAGGCCAGATGATGGAGCACATCCAGTTAGCTAACAGTTCACAAGAGGAGCAAGAAGAAAACTTGCAAATTGGACCTGGTGATGCTCACTGGGACAACCTGGACTGGGTGATGAAAACCTGTCTCCAGAAGATAAGGGGGAGAAAGAAAAGAAGGGGGACGGCAGGGAGGAATAAGTATGAGGGAGGGAAGAAGAGAAGGACATGAGCCCCTACTCCCACATACCCCTCACCCACAAAACGTACACGTAATACCTATCACCCCACACCACCCTCACCCCCCCATTTTTCTACTGTCTCTCCTGGCACTCTCCTACCTCTACCCCACATATATCTCGCACCCACACAACACAAATACCCCAAATCCTATACCTCTGACCTAAATGCTCCCTTCGCTCTCTCAGCCCAATCCCCCCACGCCATCCTACCGCTCCTCTGCCCCATCCCACAACTCCACAACATCCTCACCGCACATATCCCTTAGTCCCCCATCTCTCCATCTTACATCTTGACTTGCAGGCAACGGAAAGTGGTCTGCTGCCCATCCTGGAACCAAAACCAGCATTGAACACGCATATACCTCTCAAGCTGCTGGTAGAAGAAGCCCCTTACTGGACAGCACCACGGAGGTTCTATACCTAACCAACCAGGTGGGCCAACAGGTGTTTATACCTAACCCAGCCAGGTGGGCCAACAGGTGAAGACCTCATCGCCTGATCCTCCGTCAAGGCCAGGGCAATGTGTGCTCAGGAAGCAGGGTTGGTAAACAACATTGACACAGCTCTCAGAAGCTCAAATCAAAAGGACAAGAAAAGGTCGCTAGCAGGGAAGAGCAGCTGGAGCCAGGACTCCAAATGGTCCCAACAGTCTGCCTCCACTGTGACACACTTCCCCCAACAAGACCACACCTATTCCAACAAAGCCACATCTCCTAATAATGTCACCCTGCTTGGTGGCCATTTCCTTTCAAACCACCATACCACGCTCTGACCTCTAGCCCCACCCTAACATCCCCACATCCCACTTCCCTATATACCCACAGCCCCAGGCCCCTATACCTCATGATCCATGTCCCACCTCTAATGAAGACAAAACTTCATCTGCATCAGCCATAAGAAGCCACCTCTCTTCATTCCTATCCATTAGCCTTGGCCTAAGGAAACCAAGTATTTCCACAGATGTTTTGCAGTCCTTGGGTCATTTTATTGTAGAGATAACTTTCTTTTGTCTTGGAAAAGGACTCCCCACAGTTCTGGGTCAGTAGCTCAGTCCAGAGAGCAGCCTAGCACGCCACTCCCCTGGAGAGAGTGGACTTAAGGAAGACCCAGATCCCTGACATAGTCAGGAAACCTAGAGCTTATAGATCTGTTTCCTTCCACTTGGTAGTTCAGTAGGTTAGCCCTTCAACAGACTGTTACCCAGCATTGCTTGGGTGTGGAATAGACCACACACAACAGCAGAGTTTGGGCCTTAACAGTATCAATCTAACAAGAAGGGCTTGAATAAGAGGTCTGGAAGGACAGAGTGTCTTCAGAATGCCTCAGAAGCAAATGACAGAAATTTGGAGCTGTATACATCTTTGCCATGACTATAATGTACCCAGGGGTACTGGCCCCTGGAGCAGAGTTCCACCTTGTAAACAGACCGAGAATGTGCCCTACTCCAGCTCCATGCTAACTGACTCTGGACTCACTCCGTGTGTGTTAGGCAGGATGACTCCAGGCTGGGTGTCAACTGTGTCTCAGGGAAAGGGGAAGGACACTCAGTAGGCTGGCCCAGCCGCATGTCTCTTCCTCAGTCAGTCATTCCCATAGAAACAGCTCAGTACACTGTCTTCAACTGTTTTATGGGCCTGAAGGTCCCTTAATGCTCACTAACCATTTAGCGATCTTATTTTTCTATTCTCTCCGGGAAAATATTGGACATAAAGATTGTCACTGTTAACTGTTGTCCTCAAGAAAGTCCCACATTTCCCAGAAAGATAAATCTTACATTATTGCTACAAATGGATCACATAATGCTTACAAAGTTCCAAAGAGAAATCCAGGCTAAGACGGCCAGGGATCCCTGCCATGTGTTATCACTAAGGACTGGGAGGGAACTGGAGAGGTGACTGCGAAACGCATGGGAGCAAACGTGGGCCGATCCTTCACTCCTGTTCATTGAGAAGGATGTGGGTATCTGAAAAACCTTTCGCTTTTTAATTCTTTGAAGCTCTACTCCTCTATTTCACTGTTCCCCAGTGCAGGCTCCTTCTGGGTCAGTAAAATTGTCCCAGGAGCAGTAAGTGCCAACTCCTTAGAGTTGACAGACAAGGTGGTAGCCATCCTGCCCTGGAGGCATGCAAGCAGATGATAGAAAAGCAACAGTTGAAAGGCTGCTGAAGGAACTTCTACAAAATAAGGAAGAAAAATAAGATTAGCAAACTGTCCATTGTGGTTGGCTACTCTGGACTTTGTGAACTATACCATCAATACCCATGACAATGCCAGGAAATATGCTGTTTTCTGGACTTTCATTCACAGTTCAGAGAGATAAGTAACATATGACAAAGCCATAATCCAGTACCTATTTCTGACTCATTCAAAACCCATTATTTTCCACAAAAGCATGGTTTTTTTGTTTGTTTGTTTGTTTCAAGGCAGGGTTTCTCTGCAGCTTTGGAGCCTGTCCTGGAGCTCGCTCTGTAGACCAGGCTGGCCTCTCAAACTCACAAGGGATCCTGCCTCTGCCTCCTGAGTACTGGGATTAAAGGCGTGCGCCACCACTGCCCAACTGCATGCTTAAAGGAAGACACAATAGAATAGTTAGAGCCCTCCATTCATTCAGCAGCTTTTTGCTAGGAGCTGAACTTCTGTGGGTTGACCTTGAACTCCTACCCAAGATTCCAAAGTTTGGAGCACAACATCACACCTGTTCAGTTCAGTGCACGTGCAAGGAGCCTGAGCCAGCAGGTTGGAGGTCCTACTGGTCTGGCCCCTCCTGGATAACCAGCTGCTTTTCCTGAGGGCCTCGGTCACCAGTGGATCACCTGGAGACAATGTCTGCTTTCCTCTCCACCTCAGCCCTCTAACAAGCTGTTCTATCACTTAAAGTCTTGAGACAGACTGTCTATAATAAAGGAATCCCCTGGTCCCTGGCATTCGGGAAGTTTGCAGAGTGAGTGTCTTTACAGTGTGTTGTGGTGTGAGTGTGCAATATTCAGCACACGACCCACCACTGAGGTGCTGTTTGTCTATCCTCAGTGGGAGGCCTGGGTGTGGAGGTGGAACCACAGGACTCTGACAGCGCTAGTCCAGCCCCTCTTCCAGCCTGATGTCTCTCTGCTTCCTTATCATCACTTTAACATACCGGGCTGCAAACCCCTACCACTCCTACCATCTTGTCTTCCCCTCCATAACAGACTGTACACTCTGAACCAGGAGTGTACAGAAATAGACCTTTGCTCCTTCAGGTTGTTTCTCTGGTGACAGCAACAAGAAAAATAACTTACACAAAAGATAGTGAGCTTTAGAGGATAGGGTACAGGAGCTGACCACTAACTTAGGCCTCTAGGAGCTTCACTGCTCTCTCTATAGGCCAGCAGCTCTGAAACTCTTGGAACTGTGGCCCACGGTAGTAAATGCATGCTGCATCACAGGGCTATACACTCACACACACATGCGTAGGCACATACATATAGACATATAGACACCCACTCAGATACACTCTCATGTGTGCACATACAGAGACACACATGCACAGAGACACCCAGACACACTCAGACACACACATGCATACACATACTTGCATGCACACACACACACACACACACACACACACACACACACACACAGATACAGATACCCAGACACATGCATACAGGCAAACATATATACACACAGAGAGAGACACACACATATATAGCTACACTCAGACACACAGACACACAGAGAGGAACACACACACACAGATGCACACATGTATGCACACCAAGACAGCTGAAGACAGACTTTAGTGAAGCAACATCAACTGTACTGTACGCGATGCTCTCCGATCGTTTCTGTCCCATTACCCTCTTAATGCTGGGTCGTGGCACTTTAAATCAGTCCCATAGCTCCACAGTTTAGAAAACAACAGTCTAGAACATAAGAAGCTACTGGAGCTGATTGCTCCACAAAATAATTCTACAGTAATCAGAAGGTCAAAGAAAACATCATTCAACTAGAAACCAGAAACTGAGCTCAGAAACTTCCCCCTGAGCTGATGTGATCCTTCATGCAGCTCACCACACCAATAGGTACTAGAAACACACTGGAAATAGATGCCTCTCAAATGGTACACTTGGGGGAGTTGAGCAAGGGGAAGCCTGCAGGGTTCTGGCCAAGAGAACCAGGGTGGACTGTTGGGGACCTTTTGCCCTAATAAATAAGAATTATTACAGGAGGTCAGCAAAGACCTTTGACTTAGAATGTTTAACAGAGCCAGCTAGGACATTTGACTCTAGGAAGCTAACAAAGATACGGAGGCCATTGTCTCAAGGATGTTTGCAGAGATTCCCCTCTTCCTTAGCTAGCTATCCACAAAAGAATGTTTCTGTTTACACAGGTGTGCTAG
>JAQHUG010000381.1:364620-374941 GCA_028555095.1 Dicrostonyx torquatus | reverse complement strand
GCTTTTCACATCCTTGTTCCCAGTGATATTGCATATGCCCCTGGCCCAGGAAAGACTATTTTTGATGAGCAAGAGGGTCAGCCAAGTTCTCAAAACAGAGTTCAGAGGGGATGGGGGAGGACACACACACACACACACACACACACACACAGAGAGAGAGAGAGAGAGAGAGAGATCATGAGTGGGTGGAGCTTGTCTCTTAAAGGGGTCTTTGCACCTGCTTGCCATACTGCAGAAGGGTGACTGTGCCCAAGGGACAGGGCCAAGGTGCGCCTGGATACTATCAAGCACTGTCTGATCATTTCCAGTTTCCTTAGCTCTGTCTGGCTTGAGCATGGAGCCTGTCAGTGAGTCAGGAGCTGTCACGTTCTGGTTTGCAGTGTGGGAGTTTACGGGGAGCAAAATTCTGCCCTCAGAAATAGGATAGGGATGGGAATAAAAGGAATGAAGGGAAGAGCTGATAGAGATGGCGGAAGGGTACAAAGATTAAATGCCACAGAATCCAGGAGCTGGGGGTGGGCGTGGGGCTGATGGGGTGAGGGTCGACAGAGCTAAGAGCAGGCTGGAGAACCCATGCTTGCTCAGAAGAGACACAGTCACTCTGCACCCTGTATAATCACAAGGTGGTCAGTTTTCTATATTTTTGCAAAGAAACTAAAATCTATTTTTTCATATGAATGTTAATGCATTGGAGATAAATTCCCTTGCTTTTAAGTACTCCGCTTGGTGTGTCCACACAGGAGGGCTGGATCTGGCATGGGATCCCACTGTCACCCTCAGAAGCTTTGAGACACCCTGCATGGGGCCAAGCACTCACATTTAGCACTCAGACATGCAAATTCATATCCTTCTTGTGAAGGAGCCACCCAGTTCAGACCTATTTTCAAACACGGCTTGTTAATGAGCTGGAAAGGAAAGGGATAAAACCCATTATGAGCTCTCTAAGAAAGCAGCTCGAATTCATGGGTCATTTGCTATTGATTATTGGAACGCACACTATTGTTCATGCCTGTGGCTGGCTTCAGAACCTGTCTTCAGAGCTTTTAACGCTTTCAGAAGCGCGCCAATCTCTCCTTCTCCACTCCCCGTAATCAAGACACATGATCTTGCTGTGCATGTAAATGAGGTATGGGGGATCTACAGTGTTCTTCCGAGAAGAATAAAATACACATTATACTCACCATATTTGAGATTTGCCACAAAATAACTTTGGAGTCCATCAAAAATTCATCTCCCCAAACTTCTGTGGCCGCCCATGCTGAGCCTACAGAAGTCATGGGCAGAAGTGATGGTAAGAACGGAGCATGGTGCTGAGCACACTGCATTATTGCTCACAATAGTGTAGCTGTGCCCCTCCCCCCCGCGTTAGTCGATGCCCACAGGTGTGTCACAAAAACGTATTTACATATCATACATGCTTATCTACAATCCCTCCTCTCCACTGCCAAGCAATTTCTTATGAGAATTCCAAGTGTTGTTAATCATGTGTTCGTCTGGGCAAAGGCAATAAAGCTCCGTTTGTGTCATCACTGCCTCCCTCCTCTCACTTCTGCTGCTTTTCCAGTGAAGAAAAGCTTGTTTCTTTTCTGACCACCTGCGGAGAGCAGGGGTCTTTGTTCTTCCCTCAGACACATCCTTCTGGGAATTCCACAGCACAGCCTTCCATCCTGGGAATTCCCTCTCCGAGAGAACTCTTCTGAACCCACCCCATGCCCCAGCCACTCAGGATCTTGTCCAGTAAGCCTGGTTAACCTGAAACCCATGATCTTGGATCACAGGTATATCACGAAAGAAGTGAGGGCTTTTGTTGTTGCTGTTGCTGCTGCTTTAAGGCTGTCTGGTTCCCCGCCCCCCAGTCCTGGGGGTGAAGCCCAGGCCTTAAATACCTTGCTGAACTACATCCTGGTCCTGTTATGTAAATCTTGTGTGGTTATTCAGCATTTTCACTGTAAGTGTTGCTTCTTTATATTAAATAAAATTACCAAGTCATCTTCAGACATATCTCTTCCAAATTATTTCTTCCTAAACTTGGTTTGATAATTCATTCAAGGGCAGGGGGAGGCAGAGATAGGGGGAGGAGGCAGAGATGGGAGGAAGGCAGAGATAAGAGGAGGAGGAAGAGAAGTAGGGAGACAGGAAACAGTATTAATGGTACTGCATTTTCACAGTGCTGGGATGGAGGGTGAATTATTGAACTGTTTTTTTTGTTTGTTTGTTTCTCGGCATTTTACAAGTTATTTAAATTTCCCTACGTGGGAAATAAGAGAATAGTATGAATAAATGTATTTTAAAAATACAACTCTACAGAAAGGGGGCACCAGCATAAGAAAAAGGCCAAAACTGGCATGTTAATTTTAAAGTACCTTAATTGCAAGACATTCCTGTTCCCTTCTCCCATAGGTTGGAACTTTCCCCTCTTCCTAAATGCCCAATACCACCTGCTCATCTGTAACTCTGCTGGGCTGTAATTGCACCTCACACTGAAAATGAACCCTAACAATCTATTTCTTATACATAGAAAACAGAATTTATGCCGAAACCTTACATTCTAAAGCTTTGTTAGAGAAACAAGAATGCAGAAAAAGTGAAGCTCGCAACAGAATAAATAAATACTAATCAGTGCAGCTCCAAGGTGGTCACAAAACATGGCAGGAGACTCAATCACGAAGGCATGGCCAGAGAGGCCATATCAAGCCGCCACACTGTGCCCAGATAACATGGTCTGCCTTGACGCCACAGGTGCAGATCATGTGGCCCAGCTTCTCTAGGAACCACTGAACAAATCACTGGCAGTCAGTGTTACTTGCCACCAGTCACCGGGGCTCCCACTCTTCAGCGCTGGTGGTGACAGTGGAGGCAGCTGCAAGGGTTTTAGGACACACAAAGGAGCTGGTGTTGTTACTGTTGCCAGGCCTGCTCCAACTGTGAAGAAAAGCTACAAGGCAAGGCCTGGAGATCAGATTTTCTTTTCTTTATTGCTTTGTTGATTTTTGTTTGCTTATTTGTTCATTTTGGGGGACATTGTACTGAGAGGTAGCCCAGGCCTGACCTCAAACTCATGATCCTTCCACCTCAGCCTATGCCAGGAGATGTGTATTATTATTTGCTTGGCTAAATGCCTTTCCACCGCAGGAAAGTTGATTTCAAATTAAAATTAGAAAAAAAAAATTAAATCTCTGCTTTCGGCCATTAGTTATCAAGTGTCATTCCAGCTTCTTTACAACAGAGATCCAAATTCTGCACACTCACACCAACACTTCCTAAAGCACAGGACCCCCAGTGCCCCCAGTCTCCTGGACAAGAATGGAAGGTACAGTGGAGACTAAAGGTGCTCAGACTGCAGCACGGGGAGTGTTCACACCCTGTAGTTGTTGTGGGCTTGTTGCTGTTGCCTGTTGTGCAAATCCCCATTTCCTGGGAGACAGGGGCTGAGAAGATGCAAAGGATGACAGAGACTCTGAGAGATTCCAATACAGAGCTCGTTATTATAAAAAGGTTGGGGGTTGTTGTGGGGTTAGGGAAATTAAGCTGCTGCAGGAATGTCTGCTGACAGGTTGTTTGGCCTATTTTGCTTATTCATTGTGAGTTTGCAAGCACTTGCTTGTGCTTGTGCTATTGTCCTGCCTCATCTCACCCTTTTTATTTTGTTTTTATTGGGAGACCTGGTAGGAGTTATGGATTTTTATAAGCACCTCTCAGGAACCCTGCAGCATTTTGGGCTGTGCCTGTCTTAGGCTGGCCTGTCAGACAGGCTCTTACCCATCTTTGAAACTAGTCCACAAGGGGTTGTGTCCCTGGAAGATCCCAAGAGGTTGGAAGCAAGGGGAGACTTTTAGGAGAACGAGCGTTTTAAATGGTCTCCTGTATTTGCATTAGCCAAGCGTAGACCACATCCCTTGGAAGTTTTGGTCCAACGTGCTTCATAGCCACTAAACACCTGGAATGTTGCCTTGTTCACCCACTGTTACCAGAATCTTAGCTGTAGGAGACACTTACATGGAAGTATTGAAGCCACTACCACCACCCCTCCCGTAAGGCACCATGCAACAAGTTTAGAGGAGTCTAGCAGAGATTTTGTGTGATACCATAACTGGCCAAAGAATGTGGTAGACAAATCCAATGGCTCAACTCGTGTTAAGTTACATTGGTTCTGATTAAATGTTTACAGCTGGGCAAGGATAAACCAGGTAAAAGCTTGTGCAAATTTTGAGAGGACAAATGAAATTGCTGATGGTGGAGCCTAGCTTGTTCCAGCAAAGGCAAAGACACTGTCTACTGTGTGGTTACCTGTTGCTAGCATTCCTGGCAGCCCTGTATGCGATCTGATATGGGATATGTGCCAGAGGTGTCCTCTGGAATGTAACAAGTCTTGAAATAGTTTGCATAGTTTTGGAGATGGAATCCTTTTGGGACTTTAACTTTGCAAAAGATAGTATTTTGCATGTTTGTGTGGCATAGCGGCTGAGAAAATGTTGATGGGTTCTGATTGGGTCATTTCCAATAGCTTGAGGATGGTGTGACATAATTTTTTATCTTTAATTTTAAAAAGGGGAGGGCAGAAGGTCATCTGTCCTGAGGGAAATGATTATCCAGTGTGCCCATACTGGACCTAGCCATCACTTCCTCTCTAAGTGGTTTGTTGTTTTTTCTGGCTTTGCTTACAATAATGTCTCTGCAGTCTATACTTATAACTGTAACTCCTGGGTCAGGGAGAACACCAAGTACCACAAGAGGCTGCTGACTGGCCTGAAGGGCATCAACTGGCTTCTTTTGATAGACCGTCCTGGGAAGCTGGCTGAGCACATAGAGCATGAGCAACAGACTCTTCCTGCTGCCATCTAAACCTAAAGGTGTTCCACAGTGCTCTCAGGCTAGCTCACAAAGACACCAAAGTCTCTGTTAACATTGGTTTACTGCTGTTCATGTAACCGCAGCAGAGAGATCAAAAGTATTGGGGCAATCTATCTTTTTAAACGATATCTACTATGCTTCTGAAATCGAAGGGATCTGCCTAGTGGATGAGAACCAGTTCACCTTAACCATTGCAAACCAAGGCTTCACTTGCCTTCGTGCATCAGGAGTACGGTGACTGTCTAGCATATCATTCATATCAGGAACTTGTGGGAGCTTCTACAGCCTCACACCCAATGATAGCCCTTTTGGCATTTAGGGAATTAGGTCTTTGGGCAGGCCTTTGAACAATCCCTATGTAAGTGACCAGACTGTCTACATCTCTGGCAAGTATAGTCTGGTGGGGCATAATTAACATCCTTGTCAAGTTTGGCATTGACAGAGGCATTGATGGAAACCATAAGAGTGGAAATGGGCCCATTCTGTGTGTCAATATCACAGGCGGCCAAGACCCACTTATGAATATCCTCATTTCTAACAGGTACAATGACATTATGGGTGATGGTGTTGAGCACTCCGTCCAGGTTAGCTGTTTAATAAGGATATCCTTGGTAGGGCCAGATGGGATGCACTTTTCAACAGCATTGGTGATATGAGTCAAAAATTCAGGAAATGGTTCTGCAGCCTGCTGGACAAGATTGCGAAAACAGCCTACCCTGTCCTGGGGCATATAAAGTTTGATGGCCTTGAAGGCTAGGTTGGACACTTGGTGAAAATAGGCGTGTAGGCCAATCATGGACTGTGATACAGGATCAGTATATTGTCTACAGCCAGTAAAGCATGTCAAGGGGCTTGGATCTCTGCTTCATCATCACAGGCTGAGCGCCACTGGAGGAAAACAGAGGGGTCAAAAACCACTATGTAACATAGAGTACCATTCATGCAGTGTTTGAAGCTGCATGGCCCATTGTCTGAGCAATTGCTCACAATAAAGAGAATCGGGGTAGCATCGGTCACCCTCACACACCCCTGCATAGCTCCCAGCCTGCTCCTAGCCTTGCTGCCACTAAGAGGGCACAGAGCTGACAAGGACAACATTCCTGGAGCCTCTGGACTACACAGGGATAGGATGAATCTCGAAGTGCTCAGGCATATTAAAAATGTACTGAAACCACAGATGTTGGACCCAGCACTGACACTCCTCATTCAGTGACAAACACAGGGTGCTTGGCCTTGCCCTGGAAGTTGAAAGTGAAGACATATTCACCACATCATGCCTCACTGTGATGTACCAGGAAGACACCATGTGAGCCAGTGCCTCCTTCCAGCACTAACTGGACAGCCTTGAGTTGAAAGTATGCCCATGGAACCAAGGATATCTTGAGAGTGGCTGATCCCCCTCAGCACCCCCTGACTCCCTCTATAACAGGAATAACCCTGTGGCTGCTTCTGGAATATCCAGGGGAAGGGAGGGGGTTGAAAGAGGATGAACTGTCCTTACTGGAGGCCACCCCTCAGTGGGAATGTGGGGGGGCAATTCCAGGGGAAACAATTCTATTGACTCAAAGTGGGAGGCAGCAATGGAGACAAAACTAGGGGAGAAGGATGCTGACAGCCAGTCGGAAAGGCCCCCATAAGCCCTCTGTGACAGGCGGTCATCACTCTTGCTGGGTCCCAGCATGAGATCCTGGCTGGGCAGACTCTCTGAATGCTTCAGGAAGGGCAACTCCAGAGTCTGTCTATCCTTTGTGAGGAAGGAGGTCCCAGGGGCTAGGGGAAGGGTCATGGAATGGGGGCTGATAGCTAGGAAAGGTCCTGGGCTTAGGCACTCCTGGATGCCAGACACCCAGGCCTTCACATGAAGTACATCAGTTGTCTCCAATGTACTCTGAAGGCCCTTCTACTTTAACCACAAACGGCATCTCTAGGGCTGTGGCTGTGTGGACATCAGCGACAACATATCAGGGAATGCTGAGTTGGGGCCGGGATGCCTTGGGTGGTGCGAAGAACTCCAAGTGACTTTCTCCTCCTTCTTCACTTCCGAGCACTAGGTGACACCTCTGCCACTGAGGTTGCCCTCATCCCCCTGAGGTCAGCCCAGCCGCCCCTCCTCCATGACCCACTCCTGCTGGGTCAGGGGCAGCTTCTTCAGCCCCCATGAAACTGAGCAGCTCTCTCTTTGTACCATTTCTGCTCTGTCTTTCAAGGTTCCCCTTCCATGACTCAATCTCAGCCTCTCACAGCAGTGAGTCCATCTCTCACCAGGAGATGTCCCATCACTAGCCAAACCCCTACCAACTGTCCCAGCACTACCAGAGGAGTTGGAGTAGCTGTTCCCACCTCAGACTAGAGGGTCTGGTGTGATCTCCAGAGGCCTAGCTAGAGAGGAAGAGTCAACAGCCCCTCGTTACTACAGGATGCCTTGTACAGTACCTCTGACTGAGGGACGCAGACAGACAGAGAGAAGCATTGCTCTGCCTTGACACCCAAACTCAAACACACCCACTGTCCTTTTTGCCCTCTTCATTTCTTGAATGTGGTCTACATTCCATATTTTATTAATATAGTAAACCAGGAAATGTAAATGAATGTTTCCCTGAGTTCTGTGAGGCACACTAACAAATTAGTCAAACTCAGAAAAATTATGGGCCTGAGGAGGAAGATGAGAAGAAGCCTTTCAAACAAAGCGCATCTCAGTGATAGGGAGCTAAAAAGGGCTGAACATCCAAGTGGAGTTTCTTGGGGCTAACAGCATGGCCCAGTTATAGAGTTCTTGTTTACTATGCACCATTGAGTGGTTGAGGATGTGGCTCGGTGGTAGAGGAACACCCGTCTAAACTTCGTTAGCTGGGATGTGGCTCAGTAGCAGACCTCAAGATTTGAAAACAGGAAGCCTTCAGTTTATTCTCTAGCATCACCAAATAAGCAAATAAAAATAACTACCTATCCCACCATTTACTGTCTCGCTTTCTGGCCCTTGCTGGCAGGTAAGTTTGCCTGAGCACTGCCTGTGGCTTCCTTCTCCTTCCCTTAAGGACCATTTAACACGATGGCCTATTTTTCACCTGTAAGAGATTGCCTGTAAGATGTTAGCTTAGTGAAGGTAGTAAGATTTAAAACCCACTGCCACTGTACTTTCCAACACAGGATGGCATGCAATGTCCTTCCGGGATATAGGAAAACAACTTGCTGAGATTTATTCTGACAATTCGACTCTCATGCACAATGCAAAAAATATTTCATCAAGTCATCATCAATAATCAAGGAGACTAATAAGCAAATATATCAGTACCTCTTTCTCAGGATTTTGTAATAACGAAAAAGTTGATGACAGACAGTCAGTGATGGTGACAAAGCTAGAGCTGGGAGGTAGCAAGGGGAGGACAGAGTCCCCCGCACATCTCAGGAAGCCATAGAACATGTCACTGATGGTTGTCGTATCATCCAGCCTCCCCTAAATCTCAGTCTCTTGAACATACTAAAGAGAATAAGAAAGCCTGTGAGTGTTTGCAAGATAGAAAGAATGGAAAATACAAAAGACAGCACAGGTCAGTCAATGCCACATAGGTGTCTGTGGCCACGTCCCCTCAGGAGTGCCTCTTACCACATTCTCGTTTTGCAACCTGGTGATGGAAGGGGGGGAGACACAAATCCTTCATAGAGTCATTTTTCAGTTCATGGAATCTATCTGAAGTTGAAATGTGGACCTATATTTTGAATTGCTCACAGGCCACTGATTAATTCAGGAGTAAAACATCTATCATAGGGTCATCAAGCTCCGTGACCTAGGTTCTATTTAATCACTAGGCACTTACCAAGCTTTGTTCTGGACACAGTTCTTCCAGGCTCTGTGGCTGACTAAAAAGAAGTGCTGGGCACAGTCTTGGAACATCGGATGGGACTGATGTAAGCAGAATAAACTAAATCAAGGAACTGCTTTCTCACACATCAGAGGGCACCGTCCTGTTTCAGGATCATGGGTCTGGGGATACAGACAGCGTGAAGCCTACAGTGAATCTTCTTGAAAAGAAAGCATGGCCCAGGAAAAAGGCCCAGGAAAAAAGAAGAAGAAAGGAGAAACACTGTTGTTAAGGTTGGCCTCAAACTCCTGCTGTTGTGCTTTTGTTGCGGGTTCCCCAACAGGCAGAGGGCAGCGGGTCCCAAAACAGCCAGTCCCAGCCAGTCCCAGCCAGTCCTGGCAGGGTGGGCACCCGAGACCACGCCAGCATGTCTCCATGTGGCTGCGGGTCCCTGGCAGCTTTTTGGCGGCATGTGGCAGCTGAGGGCAGGTGAGAGAGAAGACATAGACCTTGCAGAGTAAAGTTGAACATTTATTAGGGCTATGGGGAGGAAGGGTGGAGGGGAGAAGGGGGGAAGAGAGAGAGAGAAAGAGAAAAGAGAGGGAGAGAGAGAGGAGAGTGAGCAGCTGCCTCTCTGAGAGAGAGGAACAGGAAGGGAGAGAGAGGACCTACAGGCTGCAGGCAGGAAGGGAGTGGGCGTGCCTTGTCTCTTAAAGAGACGGAAATCATTACACCTGGTCCTCCTATTGCAGCCTCCCCACTCCTGAAATGACAAGCATGCACCACCACGCATGGCAGAAATGTCACTACCTTGTGCTGGCCTCTCTTGCCGAAGGTTACTCACCTCTTTATATAATCCTTGTCTCCCCTCGGCAGGGAAGTGTCTACAATTATTACTGTGTCTTCACTGCATGCTCTTTGAACATAGTGGAAATTCAATAGATATTTCATTGAGTCATTCAGCAAATATTTACTGTGCACCAACTGTATACCAAGCACTAAAACAGCATTTAAAATATACATCAGTTGACTAAAGCAGTCAAGACCTTCTCTGCACTAAGGAAAAAAAAATGTTTGTCAAATCAATGAATATCACACATTACAGAGATTCTGACCTGGAGTAACAAGCAGAAGGAAGTTAGCAGAACATTGATGGAAGGAAGAAGACAGGTGGTGGCCGCGAAGGCACGGTAAGAATCAAAAAGATCCTCTCTCCTGGTGACCCTACCGTGCATCACTGGAGCCCTGACCAAAGTTTAGTTCCCACAAACCCACAATGTAAACAATGCCCTCCAGTCCCTCATGGTACAACATGGCTTACAACAGACTGAACAAGAGCCCTGGTTTAACTCCCATCCAGCCTTCTTGGAACACAAAAGCAGGCCAAGAACACTGGTGAAGGACACTGTGAAAGAGTCAAGGGTCATCTGCCTGACTGTACCGCACTTGACTTTCTGCTAAAATGGTGACAGTCATACAACTGTTCCTGATCCTCTTAAATATGACTTGATAGTCCTTGAACCAAGTTAAATGTGGGATGTGCCTAAGACGAGGGAGGATGATGCAAGTCTGCTGAGTTCCTGTAAGAACCCCACGTCTCAAAAGGCAATACCACAGTCAGACTGGCATGATGGTGGCTCATTTGCTTTTAGTTTTATAATTTTTTGTTG
>JAQHUG010000381.1:328559-347095 GCA_028555095.1 Dicrostonyx torquatus | reverse complement strand
TTTGAGATTGAGAGCTGAGAGGAATAGAGAAAAAAGCATCCTTGAAATCTAGAACTGAGAAGTGGGAGGTTCCTGGAGGGATAGTGGAAAGAAGTGTGTAAGGGTTAGGCACTACAGGATGAAGAGGGACCACTGTGGAGTTAATGAGCCAGAGGTCTTGAACCAGGCAATAGTTTTTTTTTTTTTAACAGCAAGTATAGGGGTATTAAAGGGAGAAGAGGTGGGGAAAAGTAGCTTTTTTCTTAGAAGGTCAGAGATAATAGGCTTAAGTCCCCTAAAGCTCTGAAGAGAGAGGGGGTTCTGAGTTTGGGTAATGTGCTTAGTAGGATCATGTAATTGGATAATGATGGGGGAATGGTGTTTAACAACAGAGGGGTTTTGAGTTTTTCATACTTGGGTGTTTACCTGAGAGGCTGGTATAGGAAAAGATACATTGGGGCTGAGAGGTCAGGAGGCTAGAAGAAGGAGGAGAGGAGCTACTGGTGAGTCTGGGGTAAGGTTTATGGAAGGTGCAAACAAAATGGAAGCTCCTACTTTTGCTAAAGAAACCTCTTAAGATGTACCAGGCAGGTTCACATGACTAAAAATGAATGAGTGAGATAAATACCCTAAAAAACACAGTTAACTGGTAGGATCTGCTGCAGTAGATAAGGCTGTGCCCCTACCCCCACAATAGAGAAACTAGAAGGAGAGGTAGGCCCCCAGAATTCCCTTAGTACTGAGTATGCACTCTGGTGTCCAAGAGAAAGGAGATGGGCCATCTTGATACTGTGATGTTTACCCATAGCTCCCTGTTACAGATGACGGTTGTGGTCAGGTTAAAGGAGCAGCCTCACTTGTCCATGGCCAGATCTAGAAGATCAACTTGGGAGTTTTTTGGGTTTGATGTCTCCATGCCACTATGTGCACGAGGACAATCAATTGCCTAATGTCCTTCCCTATGGCATCTTGGAAAAGGTCTTGTGGGACAAAGATGAGGATTAGGGCATGGTTGGGCCCAGTAAACAGTTCTACCACATTTGAAACACACCTGCAAAGATGGGTTCTATAGATCAGCAGGAAGGTAGACGTGACTCTCAGTTTGCCCTAGGGCAATGCTAGCTCTTAGACTCCCTCCTGTTCCCATTTCACCCTGGGGCCTGTTCCTTGCCTTCCGGGAGACAGCATTAACAGCTAGATATAAACTTGTTCTATGTTTACCTTCAGAATGACTAATTCGGTTTCTTTATTAGCGTTAATTCAAAATTTAGTCTTGTGAAAGCTGCTAACTTATTAAAGACTGTTAGGAAATACAAATTAGTCATCTTCAAAGTACTGATATAGGAATAAGCCTTATTTTGTTTTCTGTATATGATTTCAAAGTCAAACTTAAACAGGTAATGAGAAACAAAGTTTATCTAATCAGACATAGCTAGGTAGCCCTCATACTTCAGAGATCTGCAGAACATGGCATTTAAAATAATGATTAAAAATCTTTTTACATTAGACAGAGACTCCAAGATCCTAGCAGTAACCCAAAGTCTCCAAAGAAGATTATGAGACACCATGATGTCTCCATTTGGGTTACGATGATGCTGACCACTAGGCAAGATGCCCCAATGCAACACCTGCTGCCAGGACCCGGTCCAGACTGTGGACAAACATCAGAACGTTGGAAAGTTGATTGCACCACTTTTTCCTAGACAAAATAAAGTCAGTCTTTTCCATGTCCCTCTTTCACAGAAAAAGAAAAAATTCACCTTATGGGCCTGGCTTAGGCAGTAAGACTGCTGTTCTGGATATTTCTGCCTCCAGTACTATGGAGACCTGGGTATGAGTAATTGTATATGGACTCTGGTCCCCGTCATTTCTAATAGATTTTGAAACTATTTGGTCTGTACTCAGTTATACCTTATTTGTTCTTCTGAGATCTCTGATAGTATTAATGGATAAGGCAGTTATAATGCCAGATTAATAGCAAAAGGTATCCAGATTTTTCCACAAAGCTATAGCCAACTTGTTAGTTCTTTCTAAAGCTACCATACATGGTGCTCTGGACAGCAGAAAAATATACATGCTTCTAACCAAAAT
Organism: Dicrostonyx torquatus; assembly: GCA_028555095.1. Lineage (NCBI taxonomy): Eukaryota > Metazoa > Chordata > Mammalia > Rodentia > Cricetidae > Dicrostonyx > Dicrostonyx torquatus. Next base: position 345,025 of record JAQHUG010000381.1, on the reverse strand, counting down.
TTGTAGTTTTTTTTCTATGACTCAAAGGTATGAGTCTATTCCTTCTGTTTACAGATACCTGTTGTTATCTGCTCTTTTTCTAAATTTTAATTTCTGTTCCTAGTTTAAACTTATCTCTGGTTGGCAGAAGTTATTTAAGCATCAGTTGTTGACTACAACCTGCTCTAAATGGTGCTGAGCCCTAAACTTCCTAAAAGCTGATGTGGACCAGTCCAGCTGATATGAACACTCCCTGTACCTTCAACGAAGTCTGATGAGTCCCCATTGCCTAAATGCCCTCCCTTCTTTTGGCTAGCCTTTCAACATGGGCCTGGATAACAACAACCCAATGTCAGTTTGAAGTAGTTACATGTTCCCTGCCCAAAATAGGTTAAAAGGCTGAGACAAGGGGAAACTCCCTGGCATGGGGGACAAGATATCTACATATAGTGTCTGTTGATATACTAAAATAGGTCCAGAGTTGTCAATTAATGGATTTATTAATTTAAGTAGATCTGTACCTCCTTAAAACCAGGGACAAGCAGGACCCAAGATTGGGTCATCGGTGCTTGTGAAGGGGGAAATGTAGGAGCCAGCCATGATAAGCTAAATATGAACAGATCACCCAAAAATAATTCTTTACTTCCAACCATTATTATCTGCCAGAGTAAGACTTTGCCATTGATAAGTTTAATGGAGGCATGAGTCTCAGTAGTTTACCATGAAGCAATATCTGGTTGCAGGAAGGACCATAAACTAAGATTATCTGAGCACTACCCAAAAAAAGACCATCCAAAGGAAATGCCTAATGGTTCAACTGCTGTAGATAGGATCACCTGCCAGCACACTTACCAGGACATCTCTAGACGAATGTCAGCCAACCAGGGGCCCTGAACCTCAGAAACCCCTCACCCCCACCTTTATTACTATAAAAACCCAACTCTAACTGAGCTCGGGGCTCTCCGTTTATTCCAATACCTTGGACATGCGGCGAGACCGAGTCTGCAAACATGCATAAAATAAAGGCTCTTTGCTGTTACATAGGGGACTCGGTCTCCCTGTTGGCTTTTGGGGAACTTTGCAGATTTGGGCATAACAGCAGCTACTCATACTGCCCCAAGAGGCAAGATGGGAGTCCTTTCTTAGGGTGCTCCAGGGTGTGGGTGCCAGGACAGCTGTACCACAGAGTGTTTCAGGAGCCTGGGCTTGGGGTCCCCAGGCTCTGCAATGTAATCTGAATGAAGAAAGTCACTGAAGCTTGTTCTCCTGTTGAGATCAGCTTCCTTGTCTGTGGAGTTGAGATGAAGCTATTCCTTGGTTCTCTCCAGTGGGCATGGGGGGGGGGTGTTCTTTGCTGTGCTCATAAAAGGAGTTTGTTTAGAAAAGAGGAGACAGAAGAACCAGGATCCTGCTAGAGGGCAGGACAGGGACCCTCCTCTAACATTCCTAAGATGATTTCTAAGAATTTACTCAGGAAGATAACAAAGAATCTGCGTGGACAAAGCCTCGGGAGCAGTTTGAACTGTTTTAAGCAGAGTCAGGAGCTGTCATCTCATCATGGTTGCCTAGTCTTGCTTCATGTCCTAGTCAAGCAGTCTGAACCTGGGTCCTGGTCATCACCACCTCAAACACCTGCAGGCTTTTGCCATAGGACCCCCAAAACATAGATCCATATGAAAGTAAAGTAATATATTATGAGCTCACACACTGCCATTGTCACCTCTTTGATGTGCTCACAGGATGGGACACAAAACAGAAAACCACGCATGCTCTCTACTTCTGCTTGGGTAGAGCTGGAACAGGGTGCCTGGAACGTGCAGCTGACCAGAAAGCAAGAGTCATGACTGACATGATCTCTTCCTGGACAGAAACCAGTTTCAGCAAGAGTGCTGTGCTTTGAAATCCAGAGATATAAGATGCTTTTGGGGAATCGTCTTTACCCTAAAAATTACAAATTTGTCAATTAAGTGGTTTATTACCACTGAAAAAGCCAGTCCCCCCCCATCCCTACCCCATTTTGAAAGTTGCTATGTTGATGCTTTCAGAATGGAGGAACGGGAGCAATAGTTTGTACTTCAGAAGCAAATCCATTGTTCTCAGTTCTGTCCAGAAACACAGAGCCAGACAACAAATATTTACTTATTCAGTGAGCTCTCTAAGTGCTTGGGTAGAGCGGCAGATCTAAAGGCTTGGCAGACAATCTTCAATAAAGGCGGAAAGCAAGGGAGGGAGGGAGAACAACAAGGGGAGACTCAGAGGCAGGAAGAAAGGCAGGAGGGACAAGGGACAGAGATTCCAGTCATTGTGTGACCAGTGAGGCCAGAATTGGTATTGAAAAGACACCTGCTGGGAAACTCCTCCCCACCAGCATGAACGTAATGAAGCATGCTCAGAATAAAACAGAAAGCAGTAAAGATGTCCTGACCTGCCAGGAACAGACACCACTGAGCCTTTGACATTTCTCTAGCTCAGTCCACTGCCACCCTCCAAAGTGCCTGCCTTCTTTAATAAACTGCCTTTGACTTGTCTCTGTCCAAATCACATGGAAATCACAGACTTCAAAACCCACAACTTAGTAAACCAGCCAGGAGGTAAGAGAGTTCCAGTCTCATGAGAACTTTCCACTCTGATTTATTTTTTCTTCCTTTTTCTCTCCTTTCTTTTTCCCCAAAGTTCCTGGAGACAGCAGTCACATAGCCAGAGACCCCAGATGGCTGCCTAGGGTCACCAAACCCAACCTTTCTTACCTCATGCCTTAGGGTTGCTGGCCAATGGCATGTCTGGACCTGGCAATGATAGCCAGGCTCATTTTGGAGCCACTGCAGCCCATGCCACATGAATGTGTGTCTGGCTAATGCCAGCCACACTGGCAATCATGATGTATGTTGGAAATGCCTGACACCAATACATGTACCTGCCTATGGTTGTCAAAGAAGGCCTGCCCTTAAACTAGGTAGCAAATCCTCCTGTCCGCAGCTGCCTAACACCAAAAGCAGATGGAGTCGCAGCCCCCTGAGACCCCCGATGAACTCCACAGCACCTCAGCCTACTTGAACTTCTCCAGAAGCAGCTAATCTGTCAATACACATATGAAACATGGCAGCAGTCATGATAGTGCCAGCTATGTGCTAGTCTTAAATCTAAGCACACCCGCCATTGTCTGTCTACTGCCACCACCACAAGTGGTAAAAGTCTCCCAACTTCTCCACTCCATTGGCACTTCACCTACCTGACTTCATCTTCTTGTCCTTCTTGGCATTCCTCAATTTTATTCTACACTTCCTGAGTTCTCTGTTGTGCCTTATTCATTTCTGGTCCATTGTGAGCACTCTGGATATATTAAAAAATGTATTGCTTTATAAACTTAGCTACTCTTCATTTCCTTAACTCTAATAAAGTGGTATTTGGAGTCTATCAATGTTTTATAAAACTTTAAAATGCTCCGAATACAACTTGTTTATTTAAACATCATCTATTGGTATCATAAGATAAAAACTTCATTTAGGTATATAATTTATTTTGACTACATAGATTTTGGTAAAGATTTTTCCCAAAGTAGATGCTGAAAGGAAATTAAATTTTGTTTAATTTTTATAAATAGTCAAAGGTGATAAAAACGAGAGATCATAAAAATACTTTATGTTAGTGAAAATACCTCTAAGTGATGTAAAGTCCTTCCATTAGATCAATTGTTATGAGTTTCTTTTCCAGAAATAGTTTTGGGAACTTTTAAAGGATGACTTTGAGTATGAAAATGATAAATATGAGATTTTTATCAAGATTTTTATTAATATAAAATATTGGATGTATGTTTGTCAAAAATCTTCATGTTAAATTTACTCTGCCATGCAAAGTGAAGGAGATACAATGTAAGAAGCCATAGTAGCATTCCGAGTTAGTGTACTCTGTATGTCATGGAAAGGGGTGTGCTAGTAAATCTTATCCCAAAGAGGGATGACTAATATCTTACAGTTTTAGGATTACCTTAAAACTGTAATTGTTGGACTGAAGAGATGGCTTAGCAGTTAAGAACACTGGCTGCTCTTTCAGAGGTCATGAGTTCAATAAATACAAAGACCAAAAAGTAAACCCCTGTAGTGGATTCTGTAAAGGATGGTGGATGAGCCACAAGAAAACAATTGTCAGGAGAGCAGAAAATAATGAGAGGGAAGGGAGTTTGGCGCGTAAGTTTACTAAGAGGGGAGACAAAACAATTTTTCCAACATATCACAGCGCAACATATTTTAAGAAGAAAAGGCACGTGTGATTTTAGATTTTGAAGTTTTTGTTCTTTATTTCAAACCTAGACACGCTCTGAAAAGTCTTTGGGTAAGTGCTCATGGTTCTTACCTGCCATAACACAGTACAAGAGCAGGGACAAAGGTTACTTCTGATTCCCCTTAGAATCTAGCCATCTCCTCTAGCTTGGCAAGGGCTGATGAAAACACGTGTGGATAGTCCCTTACCGTGCTCCCCTGCTAGAAAAGAGCGATTGCCCCACCTAACCCTTGAAGTCCTCTTTTCAGGCTGGCCATTCCGTACAGACCATGGACAGACAGAGATCCCACCTACCTAGCGCATGAAATGCCGTGCACTGAACTGTGAGCTGACTTAGCATCAGTGGAATGAGTACAGATGTCCTTCACAATTGATAAAGTGTTTTTTGACGGAGCAGTCTCCTGATTGACCAAGGACAACGCAGATGTGATTTTTGTTGTTGCTGTCATTTGTATTAGATAACTTGGAGTCTTCACTGTGATCACTGCAGATTAGCAAAGGTCTCACTAGTAAACTACAGTACAACATTCTCCCCGGGCTGCTGTTGTGACATCTGAATTCCCAGACTTCAAAGAGAAGAGAAACAGCACAAAGGCTCTTTAGCTAAGATTCCTTACAAGCCTACAGCTACTGCAGTGAAATTCACGTGTACAACAGAATGCTACAAGCCGAGAATGACTGGCCAGTTTCAGACAGTTCTGATTCCTGCAGCTTTTCTTTGACTCCTTCACGTTGAATTTAAACAACGTATCATTGTGCACAATCCATCTGTATTTTGATGCTGAGTTTTCACAGTAACATGTGTATAAAATTACTATCTAGACAGTTGGAGGGGAATAGAACAAACCAATGGACCTCTGGCATCTTTAAGCCTCAGAATTACCCATAGGCAGAGTGTGTTACCAGACATTTTCAAGGTCATTTTAATGGCTTGCTCTCATAAATTTTAATGGTCTGTCAATAGAAATTTAGAAGGAACTATTTGTTTGTAGGACTTCTCTGAGCACCTGGGTGTGCCACTCTTCTAGCAAGCAATCCTGCCAACCTTAGACCTGCAGCTCATGCTGGCACACAGGCTGTATGTGGATTCCAGAGTTTCTGCAGCAGGCATCCAGAGGAGTTCTCTGATGTGTGTCACCTTGGCTCCTGATGTTGCCAGAGATGAAGGATGGGAAGGTCAAAGAGATGAAGGTTAGATGAGGGCATTTTCCCACTGTTTCCAGGTTCTTGTCATCACTGAAGAATATATAAAGTGAGCAATTGGGAAGATGTTTGTAATAGGGAAAAGGTAGGAGTTATCAAGAAAAAGTCTTACACTCCTGCCTCCCAGGATATTGAATAGTTCCTCTTATGGGCAAAGTTTAATGGAGGGGACAAGGTGACTCATAAATTAAGTCAGGAAAAAGGCAGAGAATTCCTGGAATAGATTGGGGGCCCCCCACCAGGAATATAATTTACCTCCTTTTTCAGTCCTTGCATGAAAGAGGTTTTGGGTGTGCCATGGTATCAGATGCATGACTGGAACAGACAATCCTGCAAAGCTAATGAGACAGGGATACTATACTGAAGTAGAAGGCAGTTAGCAATGTTTTGGTTGGCCGCATTGTTTCTGGTTAATTTTGAATGTTCACGGCTCTCTAACATAGCCCTGCAGCTGCGTTAGCCTGGAGCCTCTTGTAGCTGCTCCCTGCCAATCTAGCCTGCACCATTTGTTAATGGAAATGTTTTCCATCACCACAACTTGGCCTAGATGCTTTATTAGACCACTGGTATTCATTCTACCAGTGTGTGGCACATGATAGGAGTCAGTCACCAAGCACCAACTCCTGATATGGACTAATGGGTAGAGCCCTGCTCTTCACACGCAGTGCCTTCCACCTCCATCAGTTCATGGCAAGAAGACCCTGCCCACAGCAGCAACCCATCTTTTACTTGTGCTTTGTGACGCTTACCTTCTTGTAACTTGCACAAAAATTTACCTCTAAAAGTTTTGGAATGAAGGAGAGTTAGAATAAAGTGCTTATATCTTGGACTACAGCAAGAACACCTATGATCCCAGAGGCTGCAGCTGAGTTGTGTGTGGTTGTTATAAACCTTTAGAATCCAATATGGAACATAAAATCCCAGGTCAGAGGAGAACCTCACACCGATGCACCAGCAGTCCCTCTGGCCACTTTCACAGGTCCATGTGTATGTCCCAAGAAATAGGGCTGTGTCCAAGGGGTGTACTCCAGTTGTCTTCTATTTGTGGCAGTTGTCCTCTGGTTATTGTTCCTCTTGTCAATGTTAAGCTTTGAATCCTTGGTTAAGGGGAATTCCCTACTGCTGAAGTAATAAGTCAACCAATCCAAATTAATAAATCCAGGTTCATTCTGAACAAAGCATTCCTGGATGGCCCCAGGATGCTATAGGAGTTCGCTTGTGTGTTCCCAGCCACTTAGTCCCAAAATAATAGCACAGAAACTGTATTAATTAAATCACTGCTTGGCCCATTAGCTCTAGCTTCTTATTGGCTAACTCTTAATTTAACCCATTTCTATTAATCTGTGTATTGCTATGTGGCTGTGGCTTGCCAGCAATGTTTCAGCATGTCTGTCTCTGGCAGTGTCTCCATGGCTTCTCCCTGACTGCCTTCTTTCTCCTAGTATTCAGTTTAGTTTTCCCTGCCTAGCTCTTTTCTGCCCTTCTCTGCTATAGGTTCAAAGCAGTTACTTCATCAAGCAATAGTATTCACAGCATACAGAGGGGAATCCCACATCACCTTCCCTTTTCTGTTTAAATAAAAAGGAAGGTTTTAACTTTGACATAGTAAAATTAATAAAACAAAACAGTTATCAAGCAAGAATTAAAGTTATAACATTGGTACCTACTTTATTTTTTATCATAACTAAGGAAAACTGTAACTTTAACTATATATTCTTCAACTCCATCAAAGACTCTGGAAGGATATAATTGTAAGACGAAGTTAGCCTCTTTTTTGTGACTTTTAATTCATCACTGTGAGATTGAGGATGCTATATTCATAGCCAATCGATGAGCACTCAAGTCCTCTCCATCACATGACAGGTTCTATCCTGAGAATGAGAAGGAAGACATGGGATAAGTAAGATGTAGTACTTGATTGAGGAAATGTGGAGGAGACCAACTCATAGAGAGGTGATACAGCTTGAAAGAGGAGCATCCCAGTGAAAAGACCATGTACCCAGGAACTATGTGGGTACCATTCAGACAGAGACAAGGAGAACATCCGGTAAAAGACACTGAGTAGCATTAATAGATGAACAGGCCATGAGGAGACAGAATTCCTGACAAAAGGAACAGCCAGGGTACCAGAGCAAAGAGCCTGAAGCCTAGCAGGGAGGAAAAGATGGGATTTTACTATAAGTACAAGCAATGGTGCTGCTTTAATGGAAATACATAAAAACATTCTGAAGTTTTTATGTTACACAGAAAAGTTTTATGTTACTCAGTGGATAACTTTGGTCCTCTAACCTAGAGCAAGCAGAAAAAAAGTTGGGGAGCGGGGCTTTCTGTCAGAAAACACTGTTCATGTTTTCACTCTCTCTCCTCACTCCCACTCCTTCTCTCTCTCTCTCTCTCTCTCTCTCTCTCTCTCTCTCTCTCTCTCTCTCTCTCTCTCTCTCTCTCTCTCTCAGTCTCCCAGATATACTGCCATGGCTATACATCTTTATGTGTTCTCAATTTCATGCCTTGGTTTGGAACCATCTGCAAGTAATGGCAAAGACTGGTCAAATTATCCAGCAGCATTCTTCCTTGATCTCTTCCCACCCTTTTGCTTCATAGACCAAGCAGATAGTCAGACATTTTCACTTGGAGCTGTGTCCTTGGATGGGGGACAAAGTAGGGGTTGGCTTCCAGGGTTTGTCATTAAAGTCCCCCATGCCTCAGTTCACCAGAGGTCTGAACAATGAGGCTACTTCCTGTCTTCCTTTTCTTGGGTCTTGCTATGGTGATTTCGTATTTTTAGAAAGTGAAATAAAGCAGAATTTTGTGAAATTTGGGGAAAATAAACAAGATATAAGGAAATGAAAGTTGAATAAAATTAATTAGCTTCAAGTTGAACAGCAAGGATGCTTGCTTTAGGAAATAACTATCAAACCCTGACTTTGTTCCAGTCAGTCCACAGAATCTTCTCAAGCAAAGTAAAGCTCTCACCTTCTTATCCAAGGCCTAACTTTATCTCACAAAGGCCCCTCCAAAGGTGAAACCTTCCCTTCATTTTGGAGAGAGCGCAGCTTCTAGAATTGCTACAAATATATGGCTGTGCTCCAAATGTCTGAAGCACTCAAGTTTCTGTGGACCATGGGATAAAGATATTGGTAAATAGCCTGGTTTCCTTTAAATGACAGCCATTTGTATGACTTTGCCCCTCAGAACCACACAAAAAAATGAATAGATAATATAAATGTCAAAGGCATAAATGTCAGCTTTTAAATAAGGGTCATTAATCAAGAAGCTGAACACAGCACAAGGAAGGACTTTTTTTTTTTGCAGAAGAGAAGTTATCTTTAGCTGCAAAAACCCTTCCAGTGTGTGTGGGTAGAGATGACCAATGCATCTCATCCTGATTGTATCATGCAGCTACTGTGCACTGGAGGCCTCAGGTCTGAAGAACTTGGCATTTATAAACCAAATCTGTTGCAGATGTCAAGTAGCTTGTGTTTTCAGGGACCACATTCTCCTCCCTGTGACAAGCAAGGGATGTTCCCCCAGGGATCTAAGAAGGCTCAACACTGCTCAGCACCCACAATACTTCAAGAGCCAAGAACCAGAAGCCTAGGTCTCTTTCCCAAGAAACTGAACCAGCACTGTAAGGTGATGCCACTCTGCTCTGCCACTTGTCATTGTGGCTATGCCTGCTTTGGGTTAAAGACATGCTCAAAGAGGTGGATGCAGAATCCATCCCCTAGGATCTTCTTGTTCCCTGACACTTTCCTCCATCCCTAACCCAGTTTCCCGCTATCATTTAGTGGTACAGTAAATAGAGCAAGCCCCCTTGAGAACTGTTGAATGCTGCGGACAAGATGTCTCTTTCCCAGCAGGAGGTGGAGCTTTGGGGATCTCAGTCTGAAACGCACATTGTGAAAATTCAAAAATGAAATGCTCACTGAATTTAAATCCTTTGAAAATATCAGTGGACACAGCTGTGGTCTGGGTCATATTGAAAACAAACTTGAATGTTTATACCATGCAAGAATTTTCTTTTCTTTTGGTAGAACTTGAATCATTCCGGTCCTGCTTCAGCAGCTGCTTTTCTTATCTCCCACAGACATGTAAGCACATATGAATCATGCATAAACAAGCACACACACCTTCATATATGTATGAATATACACTTAGTATGCATGACTCACATGCCAGGTACTTCACACATAGACTGCTCCAATCAGTAGGGTAAGAGTGGAAGGAATCAGTATTGGATTGCTCTAGCCACTGTGCTATTTGCACCCTCAATTATTTAATTCTAATCCCTAATGTACTTAGCTATTCTTCAAATGATTCATTTTAAAGGTGTATTTACTGTTATTTTATGTATATGAATGCTTGCATGTATGTTTATGTATATGCTCCAGATGTGTGCAATACCCGAGAAGGTCAAAAGAGGGCATCAGACTCCCTAGAACTGGAGTCACAGATGGTTGTGATTTGCCATGTGGATGCTGGGAACTGAACCTGGGTCCTCTGCAAAAACAGTCAGTGTTCTTAACCATTGAGCCATCTCTCCAGCCCCCACTCTTCCAACCTCACCCAACTCCACCCTGCTTGATGTTTGATTTATAAACACTCCACTCCAGGGATTCATTGTGCTGAAGAGCTCTGGGTGAGAACATCTTCAGGCCAAAGCATGGATCCTTTCATGGTAACCAAGCCAAGAAGTTGAGACTTCCGGTGACCCAGAGCCTACCCGTTATCAACCTAACATCCTTTCTCCCACATGGCTTCACTGTACCATACACCCTTCATTTCACTGGAGTTCTAGATTTTTGTTCCATTCTTGCCCTTTGGGAAGCCATGACATATCAATTCTTGTCTTGAGTTCTGTGTTTCTTCTAAGAGAATTGGAGAAATAGATCTTCACAGTCCAACAAAAATGTTTTGATAGTTCAAAAACTGTTAGAATCTGCTGCTTTATTTTGAAGCAAAAACATTATTCTGAATATTCACCCCCTGCCTCAAGTTCTGTGTCCTGGGTTATAGTTTCATCTATAAGCAAGTAAGTGAGGTCCTTGTTCTTTATCCACCAGGCTAGATGCTAAAGGGCTCTGTTTCAAGTCCCTCTTGTGTTTGCTTTGGATCCATGGGATCCATCTGTCACTCGGGGTGTTGCCATAACAACCAACTTCAGTATATGCAGCCTAACAACCCCCTACAGAGTGCCTTAACTTTTCTGCAATGGGTTACTTCCTGATGTTCTGCTGTGGCTGTTGCAGAAACCTTGGATCTGTACTGGAAGGAAACTCCAGGCACCAATATATTCCTGGGAAATTTGATTAAAATTCATAGTCCTCTAGGTTAGGTGTGGTGGTACATATCCAGCCTTAATCTCAGTACTCAGGTAGCAGAGGCAGGTGGATCTCTGAGTTTCAGGCCAGCCTGGTCTACAGAGCAAGTTCCAGGATAACTGGGAAATCCTGCATCAAACAAACAAACAAATAAAACGTTACAGCCTTTTCGAGACTATTACAAAATCTGTGTCTGGTCAAAATGCAGAGAACAATTTCTGGTGGGATGTCCAGCCACAGTGAATACATCTACAAGACAACTCTTACACCTAAGGCTTAAGGAATACCACATAAGAGAGGCAGAAAGATTGTAAGAATCAGTAGAGTGGAAAATCTGCTGTGAAAAGTCTCTAGAAACGACAGAGCAGCTTCCCCCACAGCACTTCAACAATATGGCTTCCTGGCTGTTTAAACAAGACTGAATAAGGACATCATCAATAGACAAGCTAATGTGGAAAAGGGGAAAACTCGGGTTCCAGTACTAGACAAAAAACTACAGGTTGCTAAAGAATGCTGAGAGCTGGAGAGTTATTCTTTCCCATAAATAAGACCCTAGTTGGTTATCTAATACCAAATGGTCAGCTTTGAAATCACACACACACACACACACACACACACACACACACACACACACACACTAAAGCAATACTAACTGGACTCAACAGGATATACTTATAATGTGTACCTATATATACCTATATGTGTATCACAAAGAAAAGGGGCTATAAATTTGAAAGGGAATGAGGCAGGGGTGAGGAGTTAAGTGGCAGGAAGAGAAGTAGAAAAATAGTATAATTATATTTTACTTTAAATTTTTTAAATAAAAAATAATGAATCAATGATAGAATTCAGGATGATTATCTTTGAGAAGGCATAGGAAGGACTTCTAGAAGATTAGTGATAAACATATATATGAAAACAAGGCAAAAAGTCACAATCTTTAAAGACTGGCTCTCTCATTCCACGATCCGAATGTATGGAACTAGGAGGAAGGCCACCAATGTCCCTAGCTTCTCCACAACTGCTGATATTTTTGTTTTCAATTCAGGCTAACCAAGTGATTCCACGTGACATTTTACAGTTATTGGTTCATTTTCTCAAAATATGAGGCTTAGGAACCAGGTCTGAGGACTACACAGGAGATCCTTGGTCCTGATAAAAATTACATCAGACCATCTCCTATGCAGGCAGAGAAGGCATGTTATTTCTTGACAGTGTTTGTCCTGTGTCCTGTCTCAATTCAGTCTCAGCAAATGAAACTCAAGTCAGTGACGGTGCAAGTACTGAGAACTGAGAATAACCTGCTTTGTGTTTCTGAATAACACACAACAATACTGTCGATTGGAAGGCGAAGAAAACTCTCAGGAAGTAGGCACACATTCTGAATCAAATTGAATTTTGTGGATGACAGGATAGAAAAATAAGGTCCTCCCTACTTCTGGCTGCTGTACTTCGCATACAGCAAACCTCTCTAGAACAGACCCATGGAGTATAACTGCCCTCATTATTCCCACCTTATGATTAGAAAAAATGTATACTTAAAAGATTGGGTAGCCTGTCCAAAGAAACTTAGAGGGCAAGGGTTCAAACCCAAGCAACACATTCCCCAACATTCCCATTCCTACCACTGACACTACACCACCTCCTTAGAAAGGTAGAGATCAAACAGGGCCATGTCCCGTTCTCTGGTATTTCTCCCTTGCCTTCCACTCCCTCCTTTTATTGATTTCTGTTCTAGTTTCATTCTGTTGCTCTGATAAAACACTCACAGACATGGGAGAAAAGGGAAAAGGGTTTATTTAATCTTACATCTTATGGTCCAAAGTGAAAGGAAGTTAGGGCAGGTTTTTAAGGAAGCAGAAACTGCAGGGGAACTCTGCTTATCAACTATTCTCTCACTTGCTTTCAGAAGCAAATAACTTTATGATTCAGCCCGGATACACCTACCTAGGCGTGATGCTGTCTACATTGGGCTGGGCCCTCTCACATCAATCATCAGTCAGTGCAATCTCTCACACGCGTGGCCACAGCCAGTATGATCTGGGCAATCACTCAAACTCTCTCACATGACTTTTTTTTCTTCCACTGACTATAAAACCTCAGCTTTTCATATTCCCTTCCTGAACGCAACTTGTCAATGAGATAAACACCATAATGATACAAAGATATTATAAGCAAATGAAAACACATCTTCAGGATGCTTAAAATTATATTTTGACAATCACATTAAGGTGATTAAAATGGTTGGGAGGGTCAAGAAAATTTTTTTTTCAGAGTGGGTGAATGTGGTGCTTTGAATGAGAATTGCCCCCAGAGGCTCACATATGTGAATGTTTGGTGTATAGTTGATGGAACTATTTGGAAAGGATTAGGAGCTGGGCCTTGTTGGAGGAGGTGTGTCAATGTTGGTAAGCTTTGCAGTTTCAAAAGCCCATATCAGGCACGGTCGGCCGTCTCTGCCTCCTGTCTGGGGATCAGGATGTAAGCTCTCAGCTACTGCGCCAGTGCTATGCCTGCCTGCCCATTGCCACACTCCCCACTGGGACGATCAGGACTCACCTTCTTGTGAGCAAGCCCCCAATCAAATGCTTTCTCTTACAGGTTCCCTTGGTCCTAGTGTTTCCTCACAACAATAGAACAGTGACTTAAAATAGCACATGTGAGCTAAAGAACAAAAGGATTTGGGAATGAAAAAATAAGCAGTCTCTTTAAGTAGAAACACCAGCCGAGCAAGCTATGGGAGAAGTGAGCTATCTGAGAAATATGAAAAGGAGCACTTGACGGGGAGCTGATTCAGGGCCTTATTGGTATAATGATAATAGAACAAGCGATTAATGAGGCAAGTTTTCCAAGCAGAGGACACTGTTAGCTTTCTTAGGAGATCATTTTCATGAAGGGGATCAGGAATAAATCTTTTGCTTCATGTAGTTCCTATCAGTTAAAATATACTTTCATATATGTTCTCATTTTTAAATAAACTTCATTAAACTTTAACTTATGTGTCATAAAAAACTCACCTAGAGTATATAAATTAGGATTTTTGTGTCTGTATATTCAAATTTGTAAGATCATTACCACAAGCTAAGTTTAAAATATTTCATTATTCTAAAAATAAATAGCATATCAGATTTCAAATTCCATCCACAGTAGGTGAATTTTGAAATTTTAGTTTTGCTGTTGGGGACAATATTACTGTTATTTTCAGAATACAAGTTTTTTCCCCCATTTCTCTAGACTCTAGGGGAATACGCACATATGGTATGTGCCTAGGAGTGAAATTGATGGATATTATGGTAACTCTGTTTAATGTTAACTACAAAAACTCTTTCAAATTGTTGCAATGGGTGCAGTGAACGTAGGTTCTGCCTTCAGCACATGCTCATGTGAAATGGTAACTTTTTAAAAAAGCTTTTTAGTGCATTTCTGCAATGGCTAAAGGTATTAGGTGTCCTTTCATGTGCTTAGTGCTATTTCTGTGTCATTTTTAGAGAAATATCTGCCCACATCCCTTACCCATTTCTAAATTGTGCTACTTATGCTTTTATGATTGAGTTATAAAATGTTCTGTATTTATTTCATGCCTACTTGTCAGATGCATGATTTTCCAATGTCTCTTTCATAATATGCATTGATTTTCACGCTCTTGAGAAGATCCTTTGCACCATGTAAACTTTTATTTTGGTAAGTTGTGGTGCAGGACAATTCTGTATCCTGTCAATCATGTTTTAAATAAATGCTGATTGGCCAGGCAGGAAGTATAGGCGGAAAACCAGACAGGAAGTAGAGGTGAGAACAGGAGATTTGGGAAGCAGAAAGCTTCCCTGGCATTCCTGCGCAGATCTCCAAAGAAGCAGCATGAGTCCCTGTCCCAGCTGAGAAAAGGTACTGGCCATGTGCCTGGCTTGGATGGGAACAATGGGTTAATATAACTTATGGGAGCTAGTAAGAAGCCTGAGATAATGGGCCAATCAGTTAATAACCTAATGTAGACTCTCTGTGTGATTTTCTTTAGGGCTTGCTGGCTGTGGGGTACTGGGCAGGACAGTAATCCCAACGAGCAGGACCCTCATGTTACAAAGTTGCTCTGTTGGGTTTATATGTTTTAAGCTGTGCTATGCTATGTCTCACCTTCTGACATAATGTCTACCCCTGCCTACCTAAGGTTATACAGATTTACTCCTAAGGTATTTTTCTGTGATGTGTCTTATAATTTCAGCTTCTGCATTTAGGTCATGGATGCATTTGAGATCACTTTTATGGTGGAGGTAAGGATGTAACTTCACTTTTTCTGTGTGAATATCTATCTGTTGGTGTAACACTGGTTGGAATGATTACTTTTTCTGCTGTGTTGCCTTGCCACTCTGGATAACCAAGTGACAGCAACTATAAGGGTTTAATTTTTAATTTTGGTCTCTCTCCAGTTCTGTTTTTCTATATGTCTAATCTTTAGTTCAGTGTCATACTGACTTGATTTCTCAAGTTAAAAATTAGTTTTAATATATGAAATTGGAATTAAATTCTTCAAGCTTGGTTCTTTTGGGATTTTTAAAACTGATTCGAATTCCCTGCACTTGGTTAAGAATGTCAGACTCTGTTTACCAGTTTTTGACAAAAAGAAAAGGCAAGTTAAAATTTTGATGAGGATTGTATTGGCAAAAACAATTTGAGGAATATTGACATTTTAGAAAGCATGTTTTCAATCATGAACATTTTCAATCTGTGAACATAAAAGACTTCCTCCTTTAAAAAAAGAAAGAAAGAAAGAAAGCAGACCAAGCAAGCCAAGAGGAACAAGCCCATAAGCAGTACTCCATCATGGCCTCTACATCAGCTCCTGACTCCAAGTTCCTACTTGAGTCCTTTTCTGAATTCTTTGGATGATGAACTATTATATGGAGGTAAAAGTGAAATAAACCCTTCCCTTCCCAAGTTGCTTTTGGTCACGGAGTTTCATTATATCACTAGGAACCCTAACGAAAACAAAGGCTGTACAAACCCTACTCTTCTCTAATGATATAATGTAAAAGAGAACATTACAGAATGTCATATTGGCCCACCATAGTGATAGCACAATAATTTTCACTGAATAGACTAGAAAGACAAATATTCTAGATGTCTCATTAAGACAAGTGGTAAAAGGTAGAAGATTAATATTTAAATTCAGGGAGTGTATCATTTTGGTAAGGCTGGTTTTGAGTCCAGAGGTCTGGATGGATAAAATGGTAATGGATATCATTTTAAAAAATAAAGGGACTAATTACTGAAGTTATTGACAAGCTATTTTTTGGTAGTGGCATCTTTTACTACTAGGAACAAAGTACAACAATTGGGTGTCTCTCCAGCTTATGGAGTAACAAGAACCCACTAATGCGAACGTAAATTGGTACTGTCACTATGAAAATCAGGATAAAAATGCTTCCAAAAAGTAAAAATAGAATTACCACCTAATTCAGCTATAGCACTCCTGGTTTTGTATCTAAATGATTGTAAACCAGAGTAACAGAAATACTTAGATATCCATGTCTCTTCTGTTTGCAGTTGTCAAGATACAGAATGAGCCTAGATTCTGTCAAAAGATGAATGGATAAAAGAAATGTTAGGCATACACAATGGAATTTTACTCAGTTGTAAAGAAGTGATATTTGAAAGAAAGTGGATGGAAATTGAGAAAACTATTAGCAAAAA
>JAQHUG010000381.1:314239-327492 GCA_028555095.1 Dicrostonyx torquatus | reverse complement strand
GTGTGTGTGTGTGTGTGTGTGTGTGTGTGTGTGTGTGAGAGAGAGAGAGAGAGAGAGAGAGAGAGAGAGAGAGAGAGAGAGAGAGAGAGAAAACAGAAGTTGAAAGCCCAGCACAGGAAACTGAGAAAGATGGCTTTTTGATAATAATCAAAAAGTTGTCAAAGAAATTAATATATGGAATCAAACTAAGTGTCTGTCAATAGATGAGTAGGTAAAACAAATTTGTCAAACATCACAGCAGAGTATTATTCAGCCACAAAGAATAACAAAATCATGCCATCTGAAGGAAAATAGATAAAACTCGATAGTATTTGTTTTTTTCCCCTAAAAGTATACTTTGACATCATCTTGGAGTAAAGATTAATATTGCCCAGTAGCCATGGTTACTAATGAGCTGAACAGTACAATGATAATCAGG
This sequence comes from Dicrostonyx torquatus, assembly GCA_028555095.1. Taxonomy (NCBI): domain Eukaryota; kingdom Metazoa; phylum Chordata; class Mammalia; order Rodentia; family Cricetidae; genus Dicrostonyx; species Dicrostonyx torquatus. The sequence continues at coordinate 327,074 of JAQHUG010000381.1, read as the reverse complement.
TCTGTCGAACTGGCAATGGAGTTACTAACACTTCCTAGTAAACAGAGGAGGGTTCTCAGGGCCCTCACCTAGAATTCCAGCCATTGCTCCACTCACGCCACCCCAGCTACAAGTGATCTTGGGAGTTACTAGAACATACAGGACATCAGAAGTTAACTGGGGCATCTTCAATGAGGTCATTACCCATTATATCATCTATATCATGGCACACACACACAGTCATGATAGCGGGAAGGGGGTTCCATTTGCGGAGAATAGAGGGGCCAACAGGAGGCAGTAGAACAAAGGAGGTTAAAGAAGTATGCATGAGCAGAGTACAATAATGCATGTGAGAAGGCTTCGTAATGAAACTGGTTGCTTTGGACATGTTTGAAAACAGCCAAGTTTCAGGAGAGGAACTGACATGAAAAGAGAGAGAAAGAGAGAAAAAAACCTTCCCTTCAAAACCAGAGAGGAGGTTCATTAGGACACAGCGAGCCCTGAAGTGGAACAACCACCTGCAGGTCCAGAGAGGAACTGCGTTAGAAAACAGAGCCTCCAGAAATAGTTTTCAAATCCAAGAACAAAGGGGATGTCTGTCTTTTTAGATGTTTCCAGAGTTAATAGTAACTCTCAGATCACACAATATATTATATCTACAACTATATCATCTGTAGAGGGTGGGGAGAAGTCCCACAAACATGATTTAGCCTGGCCATGTCTGTGTCTCCTGACATGGAGTTGGACATTGGCTATCTTTCAGCTGCAAGGCTAGTGCACAGCAGGCTTTCATTCTGGGGAGACAGACAGGAAGCTCTAGGCTCTGTAAGTTAACAGTATACTGATTTTCAAAAAGTATTTTTTAAATTAATTCAGTTTTTCAAATGGTACTAAGAGATTACTTTTTACAAAACTCAGGAAGTGGCCAAGTGTTAAGTGCTGTTGAGATCTAACAGGGTAGTGTGTATAAGGGAGACAGCAGCTAATGTCCTTGACAACAGCTCTGCACAGCCAGACAGATGGAACAGGAGGGGAAGGCGTAGGAAGACGTCTGTCCTTAGTGCTAGCTGTGTCTCATGCTCTTGGTTGTGGCCCTTCAAAGTGGGTTAGGGACACAGGAACAGCTCATTTAGTATCAACTCTGTCCAAAGAGCAGATGTAGGGAAAGGAGTCAACAAGTCTAGAGGCTAAGCCTGTTTGTACAGACACTCAGGAACACACCCTGGTTCTGCCTCCTGTGACCTGTACCCGCAGGAATGTTGCATAAACCACTGAGCCTCTGGTCACTCTGTGTCGGAAATACATAGAGACATGCTGTGTGTTTCAAATGTCAGGATTTATTGAATAACAATAAATTCACAAGGTATAGCAGTCTCAATGGCAGTAGAATGTGTTATTCCCAGTATCCTTGATAATTTTGGCCAAGGCAAGCACACATTTTTTATTTATATCTTAATTGCTAATATTGACTCTCAGATCACATGGCAAATCTGTCTATCTATCTATCTATCTATCTATCTATCTATCTATCTATCTATCTTTCTATCTACCTACCTACTTGACTGCCCAGCTACCTACTTACCTATCTATGCAGGTCACAGAGTGGTTACAAAGAAGCCAAAGAAATCAAAACCAAACTGAGAGGGATGTATGAGTGTCTGTAGTGACTATGTAATGCACCTAAACTGAGCCATAAATATGCTAATGTTGCAGGACATACAGGTCACAGAAATGAAAGTGAAGCTGCCATGTTGGATCTAGCTGCAGAAGTAAACTGGCCAGGACCAGGTCCAGACGAAGATGGATGGACAGCAGCTCCAGATCAACAATGATGACCAAGCCAAGATAAAGCCCCAGGGATGGTTGGAAATTCTCTGCCTTTGGTCCTAGACACAGATCCAGGTTGTCAGATGACAGGTCAGTGGGGAAACTGCCATCTCTTTACTAAGATCCACCTCTTTATGAGGTCCGGGTGAGGAAGTTGTTTCTTATCCTTGGTCTGGTATATCCAACAAGGTCTGGGGCCTGGTTTTTCCAATACTCTTTTAATATATTCAACTCAATCTCAACTCACCCCAATAAATCTTGAAGACGGCACTAGTTTACTTTCAGGAATAAGTAATTTCTTAGTCTGTCCTGCATGAGTGGTACCAGTCAGTGGGTGTTGTTCATGTTTCCACCCAGATGCACAGTCATCTTGTATCATCAAAATGGAACCAAAAGCTGCTTGTAAAATGAAGTCTCTCGTGACAAAACACAGTCTTAAAACAGCACCAACAAAAGCCCCACTGTTTTACACAATATAAAGGAGCTCAGAGAAGAGCACACTCTAATCTCAATCCATCTGGCTTCCTTCATGCTTTATTATTTGTTAGATCAGTGCCTTCCTAACCAATGCACACACCAAGCACGCAGCCTCTATGTAGTAGCACCTGCTTATCTCTGAGGGCCTTGCCTCACTAAAATACCAAGCACTCGCTGACCCATGCCAGGAGTGTGCTGCTGCCCAGATGATGTGGTTGGTGATTCAGGTCATGAAGACTGGCAGTGCCAGGCAGATGTTACCCTTTAAAGTACCAAAAAGGCTTTTTATTGCATTTCTCCCCTGCTCCCTTGGACTCAACTATTCCCATCTTTCAGACTTTCCTGGGAACCCCAGGAGGCCCAGGGTTGGGGTACCTTGGTTTAATGAGGAGACTTTCTTATTCCGTGGGTTATTTTCTTCCTCTAAGTAAAGCATGAAGAGAAAAGAAATACCACAACCAAACCTAGATGAATGACCTCACCAGGGAAGAGCACTAGGTGTCTTAGTCCTCGCTCTGCCAGCCTGGCCAACAGCATCATGATTACATCATGGTTAACGCAGTAGTAACTGGTGAAGGGTCTGGCTGTGCTGCCTACCAGGCAGTTTGGCTGGGTGACTTACGGCTTTATATTTTTAAATTAGCCTCGCTAGCACCATCTGATAAATCAACACAGAAGTCATTAATTGGTTCATTATCTGAGTAATATGATACCTTCTTTGTGCCAAGAAATGCAGGAGATGCCAGGAAACTTAAAAATATCCCACTTGAAGCCACAAGTGCCCATTCTTGTCACTGATAAGCTAGGTGGGAAAGTGTACTGGGCACAGAGGTCAAGAAAACAGTCAGTGGCTGATTTCCCTCCAGCAGCCCGTGGTCTCCTGGTGGAGAAGCCACATCCTCACCAGACAGGCTCCACGCTTCATCATTTTCTCTCTCTCTCTCTCTCTCTCTCTCTCTCTCTCTCTCTCTCTCTCTCTCTCTCTTTCTCTCTCTCTGTCTCTCTCTCTCTCTTTCTGTCTCTCTCTGTCTCTCTCTCTCCCCCATGCTCACAGGGCCCATCTGGCGGTGTGCAGAGACTGGTGTAAAACACACTGCAGAGCACACCATTAACCTGCCTCATTTGAGTGTGAAACCATAAAGTACAGGAGGCCATGGGGTCAGTGTGCAGTAACAGAAGGAAACCGTCCTGGTTCCCACACCTATGTGGAATCATTTAACATTTTTGTAAATGTATTTTGTTTAAAGGGTGAAAGTGAAGGTCAGTGGAGCTGAGAAATATAGACACCAAGATAAGAATAGAGTATTCTATAATTATAAAATTCACACTTCCTAAGGATTGTAATAAGTATAATAAACCCAATTCAACTCAGAAATAGATTCCCTGGATCATACAATTGTCTATCCCTGCTGTAACGCCAGGGTCTAGAACAAGGTTCACACATTTAGGGAACTTAATTATAGTTGGATAAATAGACTGCTAACAAAAAAGTATTTAGTAGTTGGAATATGACTCAGCGATTGAAAGCCCTGGCTGCCCTTGCCCTCCAATTCTCAGTATCATATAGCTGAGGGTCTGTGACACCAGTTCAAGAGGCACCAGTGCCCTTTTCTGGTCTCCATAGGCACCAGACATCATGTGACAAACAGACGTACATGCAGATAGATCACCCATACACATGAAATTTTAAAAATTTAAAACAAATATGTAAGTAAGTGATGTGGTACCAGGTACTAGGAACAAAGACAGATAAACAGAGTCTAGGGATAGAGATGCAGTTTTCTGTACTGTGCCTTTTTGTTTTTTTTATTTTTTTTTATTTTTATTTTTCAAGACAGGGGACAGGGTTTCTCTGTAACTTTGGAACCTGTCCTGGAACTCACACTGTAGACCAGGCTGGCCTTGAACTCACAGAGATCCACCTGTCTCTACCTCCCAAGTGTTGGGATTAAAGGTGTGCACCACCACCGCCCAGCCTGTGTTCTAACAGAAGATCCCTCTGTGTTTCTCCACCCACCCCATGCTGGTGACTGCATGGAAGGCCTTCATGCATTCTGAACAAATAAGACCAAGGTCTAATCCCAACTCTACAAGATCTCTTTAAGGTGATTACTGAGACACTTGTGGTCAAGAAGGACATTAAATAATGGCAAAGCAAACACCATGGCACTAGGTGGTTGTGGTGGCTCAGGTTTAGCCCCTGAGTCACAGACAGAGCAAAATCTTGAGTACCAAGCCACCCAGGACTACTTTCTCTCAAAAACAACAATAGCAAACAAAAATCCCCCCCCAACAAGGGTTAAATGTGACTCTGGAACAGACTGTTTGTATAACACGCATAAGGGTTTGATCTGCAGAACAGCCAAAGAAGAAAAATAATAAGACTATGTAAGGATTAGGACGATGGCTCAGAGTTTAAGATCACATGTTACTCTTTTTAAAGAACCTAGCTTTTGTTCCTAGCAGCCAACACCCAACAGCTCAAGAAGATCCTCAACCTCTCTGGTCACCTCAACCTCTCTGGCATGTATGTGATATGCACATATATATATATATATATATATATATATATATATATATATATCCAGGCAAAACATTTATGCACATAAAATTAAAAAATAAGTCTAGAAAAATTTAAATTATGTAATCATCAGAGAAGATCATAACCCAAAAATTCCACAGTAATTTAAACAGCTATTATTTGGCAGATGTAGAAAGTCCATGTTAGGTTTCAGCAAAGGATGGACAGGGCCAGCACAGCCTTACTTCTGGGGGAACCCAGAAGTGACCAGCAGAGGTACCTGGAAAGTTTGAATGGTTCTTAGGACAGGGTCACATTTCTCTGTAGCCAAGAACACGCTGAGGAGCACATTGTACTCTTGGGCAGAATTCTGCTGTCCCTACTGGCTCAGATCCCTTCTGTTTTGTCCCTACCTCTAAGATTAACAATGTACAACTTGGCTCCTTATGTCCTCAGTGGTGACTCAGCACCACTGTTACCTCCACGCACTGCAGCTGGAAAGAGACTCCATTCAAAAAGCGTGCACACTGTGGGACAGTCACACGGTGTGTGCCTCCTGGCCCTTACACTTCTGCACTGTGTATTGGCCAGTGCCCAATCAGTTCCCTAGCTTGTTTTGTCAGAGGGCAAAACAAATATCTGTTCTTCAGTCATGCAGAAGGGAGGGCCCTTGGGAGTCTTTGTAAACCCTTGACCGCACTAGCGGTTGCCTATCCTGACTGGATATTTGGCAACACACGGGGAAGGCCTAATTTCATGTCTTCCAACCAGCTAGGGAAAGGATAAATTCTAAATTGAATTTCACACGAAAAGTCATACTTCTACTATTTACAACTATAATAAAAGTGTAACCATAATGAAAACTGTAAAAAAAAAAATAAAGCCTCCAAACTAAAACATTTGACATACTAGAGACCAGCAGTGGGACTCTGTGCTAATTCATTTTAATGTAGGATTCAGAACAAGGTATAAATTCTCTCGTCTACATCTAATTTAAGAATATCTTTACCTCAGGAATAAAAAGAGCTCAAATTAGAAAATCTATTAATATATTCACCACATTAACAAATCAGAAAATTATATGGTTATCTCAACAGAGGAAGAGAAAGCATTTAGTACCATTTAACTTACCCGCATAAGACATGTACTAGAGATAAAAATACTGGCTATAAAAATCCTGGCTGTGAAAGGCTTGTGTAAAGACACTCTCTGTGACTGGAGAGACATCCCATCAGTTCAGAGCACTGGCTGCCCTTGCAACAGACTCAGATTCAATTCCCAACAAGCACCTGTTGGTCCACAGACATCTGTAACTCCAGTTCCAGGGGATCTGATGCCCTTTCCTGGCCTCCACAGGCACCAGGCATCCATGTGGTGCACAGACATAGACACAGACAAAGGTAAAATGAACAAATAAAATTTTTATAAAAGATATTTCACTTAAATTATGCAGTCATCCTTGGTGGAGGGTTTCTAAAAGTGTTCTTCACAAAATCATGTTGAACACAATGTTGCTGTGTCTTAGCTGCTCTTACTGTATATTTTATTCCCCATATTAGTCCCTGTGGTAATTTCTAATCAGTCATAAAGTAGTCTTAAGTCCCCAAATGGAAGTACCATGTTTGCTCTGGCTCAAGAAGAAGGAACAAAATGTTGGCACACAGAAAACTAGACGAGGGGAGGACCCATGATGAAGGGCAAGGGAAACTGCCTTCATAGACCTTCTGAGGTGTTTAAAAAGTGTGTACATGCTCTTGTGATGTATGGGGTTTTTCTTTCTGTTCATAACTTTATGAGATCTATGCTAGTAGAAGAGGGAGATGGGGGTCCTTCAGGGAAGGTTTCTACCTTGGCATGATTGGTTCTTTAGACCAGAGAAGTCTTTGGATGTGGATGTGTTGGGGGTGTCTCTGGCCTCCAATCACTAGGGTTACTGTTCCTATTACTTGTGGCAATCAGTCTGTGGAGTCAGCCATGGGGTGCACTACAATAATCTCAGCACCCAAGAGTCTGGGGCAGGAGGTCAGTAAATTCCACACTAGCCCAGCTATTGCTTCCTCTGCCCAGAAGGTTATTTGTTTCTGTTTTACTCAACTTGGTCTTTGAATATTGCCTCTGCTTTGCTTTACCATGACAAAAGGCAAATAAGAGCTTTTCGCTGCTTACAAGCCACCTCCTTCCCTTCATCATCGAACCTCCCCCAAGTCTAGTTCTCTGTGAAAAATCACAGTCAAGGCCAGCACTGTATTAATAATGGTTTTTTCTTCCTTCCCAGCAAGCGGTGGCATTTAACACTAAGCAGGCTGAATGATGCCCTTCAGCACTATTTTGAGCTGCAAAAATCTTTGATGGCAATTTCGTGGTTTTTTTTCTTGTGCTATTCAGCTGCTAGAACAATAATAATCCAAACATTATCATCCTCTCAAACCTCTTACAGGAAGTGGCACCAGTGGGGGGACTTTAGCTCCTGTCGATGACATCTGAGCTGGGTCATAGATGCAGCCCTGGCTGCTTATTTAGACATCACTGGCAATGAGGTTTCACCAAAACACAGAAGAGGTTGACTTGTCAGAATAATCCTGTCTTCCCTTACTGTGACAGTCCTGACATTTTCAGAAGAGAGGGCACTCTCCTCCTTCTCCCTCCTCAGGACCAATACCAGGTCTCACCACTCATCTCTCTCATTCATCTGCATCATTTCACACCAACCCCAGAGCTAATGAAAATAAAACAGGCTACATTTATCTGACATCCACCCTTTAGGATATTGTACCAATATCAAATGAGATTAAGCATATTTGTATTAGCAAGAAGGCACCATTCCCAAGATAGAGAAGTACAACAGAGAACCATTTAGTGATGTGGGTAAATAAATGACCTCATAAGAAAATTATGCCTAGCATCAGCCTGCTAATGGGGGCACAGGGTAGGCATCTGGAGAGCTGCAATGAAACTGTAACTAGTAAGGAACTCTGGAAAGTGACAGAATGCCCTTTTTGTTGTACACTGAGCGCCGGTGTACATGTGGGGATAGTCTTCCAGCACCTATCTGTTCCCCCACCTCCTTAGCCCTAGGTGGCCCACCCCCACAGCCCTGAGCCCTAGGTGGGACTGTGATACACCTGTATCCCAGTCATAGTCCCTGGCTGCAATGATGAGGCCAGTGGAAACCTGACTAGGCTGATGCTTTCAGAGTGACTCTCGGTTTATACAGAAGCCATCCTACCACGTTTGAACTGATAAGGTGACTGGAGTTAAGCCAGTTACTAGGGTCTGAAGTGAGATGATCACAAGTTCAGGTCCTACCTGAAGTTCAGCGTCAGTTCAAGCCCAGGCTAAGACTTAATTTTTCAAACAAACAAACAAAATACTGAAAAGTTACAGAAAAGGAGGGTGGGAGGGAATATAGCTTATGGGTAGAGCATGTGTGAAGTCATGGACTCAGTTGCGAATACCATAAAACAGTGTTGAATAGGCTTTCTTGATCCCAGTACAAGTTTCCAAGAGTAGAGAAAAAGAGCTGAGTCTTAAGGAGCCCCCTCAAGATCACCTAAAGAAACTGCCAAGCAGCATGTTCCCATAATCCTAACTTTCACTGGAATAGGAGGATTTTAAATGTGAGGCCAAGCTGTGCTTCACAGTAAATTCTAGGTTAGTCTGCATGATATAGCTGCACTCTGCCCCTCAAATCAAACAAAACAATAACCACCTGATTCCAACTCCAGCTGTCAGTGGCTCAGATGGTGGAGCCAATTCATGCCAATTGTTCAGTCAACATTGGCTGGCATTTCTGTCACTGGCTGTGACATGGTTCTGAATTTCTTCTAGGACAAGGGGGAAATTCCACCAGGAAGCCTCTCCCCTAGAGACTACTCCAGAGCAACAAGGCCTAGGCACCTCAGTGAGGACACCATAATGAGAGGACTAGTCTAGCCTCAAATTCATTAATGTGAATCTCGCTGTCTCTGTATCTCTCTTTTGTTTTAAAGTATCAAAAGGTCAGCCACTCATTTCCTTGGGTTCACACAAAGATGATATAATCAATTGTAAAAGCTGCCAATAAAGAACTGGAGAGACAGTTCAACAGTTTAGACCCCTAACTGCTCTTCTAGAGGATCTGGGTTCCAGGCAAACCGTAGTTAAAGAGAAATGAGATAAAAGTTAGAAAAGTTGGCTAGAAACAAGCCAAGCTAAATTCATAAATAAGAATAAGTCTCTGTGTAATTATTTGGGAGCTGGGTGGTGGGCCCCCAAAAGGCTAAAAGAAAGAAAAACTACAAGAGTCCTGATTTGGGGATGTTGTCTGTGCTCTTGTCTCATGGCTGGTTTGTACCTGGAGGATATCCATCACAGTGAGGAAGGGACAGCAGTGGGAGCTTGAGGCTGATGGTCATACTGCATCCACAGTCTGGAGGCAGCAAGTGATAGTGCCCACAATCAGCTGACTTTCACCTTTTAAATCAGTCTATGACCCAAAGTTCAGGTATGGTACCACTCAGAGTCAGGCTGGGTCTTTCTGCCAAAAGTGACCTAATCAGGACTAGAGAGATGGCTCAGAATTTAAGAACCCTTACTGCTTTTGCAAAAGACCAGAATTCAGATCCTTGCACCCACATTGTGCTGCTCAAAATCACCTGTAACTCCAGATCCAGGGTATTTGACAATGCTGACCTTCACAAGTGCCTGCACTCATGTGTATATACCCACACACATGTAGACACATGATTAAAAATCATTTTTGAAAACTTTAAAAGTTTTAACCCCATCTAGATAATCCCACAAAGACATTCTTAGAGGCCATGCTAATCTAGATGATCCCTCCAAGCATGATCAGAGGCTTGGCCCCTAGGTTAATCTAGTTTCTGTGGTGTTTAAAGTCAATATTAAGCATCATCACACTGGTGATGTAACTCTTTCCTGAACAGTGGCAGTTGTGGTAGTAGGTATGGTCCCCATTGACTCAAATGTTTGAATGCTTGGCTCACAGGGAGAGGAACTATTAGGAGTTGTGGCCTTTTTATATTAGGTGCGGCCTTGTTGGAGGAAGTGTATCATTCTGGGAGTGCTTTTGAGGTCTCATATGCTCAAGTTATGCCCAGTGTGACACACACAGTTCCCTTCTGCTGCCTGTGGATCAAGATGTAGAACTCTCAGCTCCTCCTCCAGCACCATGCTTGCCTGTGATGTTAATGATGTGAATGTGAATTGTAATCCAGCCCCAGTTAAATGGTTTCCTTTAGAGTTGCTGTGGTCATAGTGTCTATTAACAGCAATGTAAACCCTAAGACAATGGTCATGCACTGAGCATGCTGGCCTGGTTTGCCACTGATTACAGTTCATCCCCGTTGGCTCTTGAGCACTGTAGCACACAGACATCCCTACTTCTAGAAGTCTATTCCAGGTACTATGTAAAAAACAAGGAAAAAACTGTGCAAAACAGCATCCCCACACAGGACAGATATCAGGAATCCAGCAAGATATGTGCATCCTCTCCCCAGATTCTGCAACCATATGCCATTTCTTAATTTGACCTTTGCTACACCCTGCAAAGCCATGGCCCTTCCCTCACTTCCAGGGCTTTTCTATGAGCCAATACAAACAAATAATAAGAAACAAAACAAAAACTCTGTACTTTTCTAAGAGAATTACACTCAGGTCATCCAGGAACAAATGGAAATCTTAAGCAGTCTGCCTTTCTAAAATCAACCATTCCTCCCTGCCGAGTGAATATTTTCTGCTCCAGTAGCATGTACAATGTTGGCCATTTTGTGACCTTCCACACATGCTTAGTTTTTGTTCTCTCGGTGCCCAGAGCCCTTCTTCTCATCTCTCTGGCCATATGTTCTCTTCTTTCTGGTAGCACTTCCTGTAACCTCTCCTCTTGGTGTAGTCAAGAATCACATTGAGCTTTCTGCTCCTGTTCCAATACTCTGCCTGAGATTTTCAAGTTATTGCCTTCTAAGTCTCCCAAACACACATACATGCACACACACAGAGAGAGACACACAGACACACACACAGAGAGACACACACACACACACACAGAGATTTTGAGGAGATCCAATTAAGTGGTATCATTAGGCAGCTTAATGTAGTGGGAAGAGTGCTTGGCTAGTTTCTAAGACATGAATAGCAGGGCATGGAGGGGACTGATGCTGGGGATCAAGAGTTCCAGGTGATCCTGTGCTACACAGAGAGATCCTACCTCAGAGAGAGACATAAACAGACACGGGGGCGGGGGGGGGAGAAAGACTGAGAGTCTCAAACTATGAGACTTAAAAAACTCACAGCCCCGACATGATCCCAGCTACTGTAATATGATACAACCCTAAAGGCCTGTCTAAGAACTGCTGTAAATTAAGCTTTGTAAATAAAACAGATGGAGACCCATGGCTTCTTATTTTCCCTGAAAGGCTTTGATGAGGGAGGTCAGTAAGGAACCAGTCCTGAACATCCATGAGCCAAATGTTAAAAGCAACAGTCAGTGTTGGACTTTGCACTTTTCTCTTCAAAACACATCCACTTGAAAACACGTTTTTAGAAGAAGAAATATTTATGTAAAAAGATATTTTAAATCCCATTTAAAGTTGGTGTTCTAAAACATTTATGGTGAGAAAACCTCCCTTGGTTGATCATTTTGTGAGAATTGGAGCTTGGATTACTGGAAATCTGAACTGAATGACCTTCAGACACTCCTGTGAACTGTGGAATTCTAATTCTAAAGAATCTTTCTGAAAACTCTGAAAAAGATGGATAAATACTGGAACTCAACTCCTTGTTTGTCACCCTTCTCTTTGGAGAATCATTAACTTGAGTCAACATGTAAATGGAGGCCACACCTTGGTTTCCTGGCTGCACAGACCCAAATAATCACACAAAACTATATTAATTACAACATTGCTTGGTCAATAGTTTAGGCATATTCCTAGGTAGCTCTTACCTCTTAAATTAACCCATTTCTATTGTTTCATATTTTACCATGAGGCTTGCGGCTTACCGGCAGCTAAGTAGCATCTGTTCGACTCTGCCTTCTCTCTCTCTCCATATATATATATATATATATATATATATATATATATATATATCTTCCAATCAGCCTATATTCTGTCTTGTCATAGGCCAAAGAACATTTATTCATTAACCTATAAAAGCAACACATATACAGAAGGATATCCCACATCATCTCCCCCTTTCTGTCTAATTAGAAAGGTAGGTTTAACTTTGACATAATAAAATTATATATACAAAACAGTTATCAAGCAAAGATTACAGTTATAATATTTAGTACATTTACTATTTGACAAATTAAGGAAAATATTCTGTCATCTATTTTTAAAAGAATCATACTTCTGCTTGCCTCTAGCAAACAGAGCCCACCCGAGAAAATACTGCTACCCAGAAGTCATGCTTAACTCTACTCTTTTGTGGCTAGAATTCCTTCCCAAGCTCTCTTAGGTTTTATGTGGATATAGTTGGCCCACATCAGCACCATTTTGTAAATGAAGACTGCACCTTAGTTTCCCAGCCACCCAGACCTGAATAATCACACAGAAACTATATTAATTACAACACCACTTGGTCAATAGCTTAGGCATAGTCCTAGCTAGCTCTTACATTTTAAATTAACCTGTTTCTATTATTTTATATTTTACCATGAGGCTCGTGGTTTACCAATAAGGTTCTAATGTCTCTCTCCTTTGGCAGCTACATGGCATCTCCTCAACTCTGCCTACTCTCTCTCTATATCTCTTCCAGTCTGGCTATATTCTGCCCTGCCATAGGCCAAAGAAGCTTTATTCATTAACCAATAAAAGCAACACTTATACAAAAGGACATCCCATATCATCAACACTGTTTGCATATCACTAATCTTCCTGCCCCCCTCTCCAGTATGTGTGTATGGGAAGAATAGTGTCAAAAGCAGTATCAGTAGTAGGTGTGGTAGACGAGCTCTTCTTCTTCTTCTTCTTCTTCTTCTTCTTCTTCTTCTTCTTCTTCTTCTTCTCTCTCTCTCTTCTCTCTCTCTCTCTC
>JAQHUG010000381.1:293323-314185 GCA_028555095.1 Dicrostonyx torquatus | reverse complement strand
ACACACACACACACACGAGGACCTCAAGTATTTCAATCATCTAATATTTATCTCAACTGACCATGGATTAACACCTCTGAAAGTGGTTTCAAAGAAAACCTCCACACTCCACTCCTTTTTAATGAATTGTTTCAGAAACTTTGTTACAAAGATGACAGTCTAACTAACAGAAACAATTCTTCATTCTCACTTTGTAAGTAAGAAGACAAGCCCAAGGTTTTAAGAGTCAAACAAGTTGATTTCAGTGCTGAAAGCTTTGTCCTTAATTACTCAAATATTCCCAAATTCCCATAAATCAAAGTGAATTGTCTTTAGAGTTCTATAAGCCTCAACCTGTTTGGTGTCCCTGATCTGAGACAAACACCAAAACATGGATGATGGTAAAGACTCTGGAGTGGCAACACCATTACTTCACTGGTGCGGGAGAATTGTCTGTATTCTGTCAATCATGTTTTAAATAAATGATGATTGGCTAGGCAGGAAGTATAGACAGATCAACCAGACAGGAAGTAGAGGTGGGGTGATGAAAACAGGAGCATTCTGGGAAGAAGGAAACTTCCTCCCCAGTTCTGCCCAGATTACCAAAGAAGCAGGATGTGACTTGCCCCACTGAAAAAGGTACTGAGCCATGTGGCTAACATAGATAAGAATAATGGGTTAACATAAGCCACAAGAGCTAATAAGAAGCCTGAGCTAATGGGCCAATCAGTTTATCATTAATGCAGACTGTGTGATTTTCTCTGGGACTAAATGGCTAGGGGACTGGGCAAGACAAAAGCAGAGCCCTCGTGTTACACTTCACCCTTACTGTGACCTGTGTACCTCTGATGTATGAACTGAACTTAGTTTAAGGTCAGACAACTTAAAGTGTGGATGCAAACTGAGGTCTCTCTGTTGATTGAAAATGCTGAGCCAACAGTCACAAAGTAGCATTCTCACATGATACAAGCCCAGATAATGGAGGGGATGAAGCCAGTTCTGTTTTTATTGATTGCCATTTGCACAAAAGCCTCTTCAATTAGATCTAAAGAAACTGGAGGAGACACTGTCTTTGTTTCCAGTGTTGGAAGGCTTGTCTCCCATTCTAAATGGTCCAGTGGGCCAAATTTGCTCCTAAAAGCATTACCTCAGCTCTCTGGCTTCACCCCTGTCAACCTAAAGGCAATTCTTCAGGCATTTGGTGTTTTTGCTTCCTGCCAGCCATGGAGCAGGGAAACAAATGGGCAGAGGCTCCTTCACTCAACTTGGCTCTCAGCTCTCTCTTCTGCACTCTAAACTAAAGAACAAAGAAATAAATGTTCAGTATTAAAGATGGGAAGGATTTGGAAGAAAAGACAGAGAACAAACCAAGAGTCTTGGTTGATGCCTGAGACAGGTACCTAGTTCTCAGCACTCTTCAATATCAGCTTCATGTCACCAGCTCAGAAAGGCCTTCCGAAGACTTTCCATTCTAATGAAAGTCATCACTCCAGGAGATGGAGAAACATACCATTAATTTAAATGTTTGCTACTATTTAGTACAAATAACATTGCATAAAAAAAGATAAATACAGAAAGCAAGAACTCTGGATTCCAGCAGTGACCATTGAAGAGTACAGGCCAAAATGCCTAAACTGGGGATATGATATCTTACTGTTTCCCCAAACTTGCATAAAAGACAAATATTTGTTCTAGACACTGAACTGCATGGTCACTGAAGCAAGGAATAGCATGCTTGTGTCTTCCTAGAGGTTCATTGCAGTTAATCCACATAGAGCCCATGGCAGTTCAGATGCAAGCCTGATCTTTCTTTTTTATGCAAAATGACCGGAATAATCTTTATAAATTCTAATTTAATTGTATCACTCACCTGCTCAAGCCCTGTAATGCCAGTGGCTGATGGAATGTTCTTTAAGAACATCTATCAAGCAGTTCTGCTACTGTCTCTTTACTTTAACCCCATGGTGGAAAACTCTGGCCTTTTAGAGCGCTTGCCATGCCCTAAGCATACATCTGTATATCATGCCCAGGTTTTTAATTTTATGTGTATGGATATTTTGTCTGCATGTATTCAACATGTGCGTGCCTAGTGCTCACAGAGGCCAGACAGGGGAGTTGATTCTCCTGGAAGTGGAGTTGCAAATGGTTGTGAGTTACCATGTAGGTGCTGGAAGTAAAATCCACATGCTTGAGCTCTTAACATCTGAGCCCTCTTTCATGCCCATTCCACTCCACTCTCACCACCCATTTATTTTCCACATAGAACTTTGCTCTACTGGCAACGCCTGAGGGTTTTGTCAGATCTCTCCTCTGATAATATTCTTCTTTACTTGTCTACTAGTAAATGAGCATACTTAAAGATCTCCTGCTGGGAAATTCTCCATCACACTGCTCTTACAGCTACTGCTCTTAACCCTGGCTGGATGGAAGTATCACTTGAAGCTTTCTAAATCAACCAATGCCAAGGCTTCAGCCAGACCAATAAAGTCAGTGGCTAGAGATGGAGCCCAGGCATCAATATCCTGAGATTTCCAGATAAAGTTAGTGGGCAGCCAGCACAGCCTGCAGAGTCTACCAAGCAAAATGACAGCTCGCTCATCAGTAATGAATGAGAAGACAGGATAGAAAAAGAACGAAGACAGATGGGGGAAGTTTCAGATGACATTTTGTTCTGCAACAAGTAAGAAGAACAACACACCAAACAGACAGAAAGCCAACCTCACTCTCTGCCATTAAGCAGAGAAGAAGGCAAAATCATTCATCTTCCCAGTTTCCTTGTATATCCCTAGGGGATGATGGAACCAGCCTTTCCACCTGCTCACATCAGATCAAGTTGCATTTGTGGTTCAGGCAGGAGAGGGAAGCTGAACTCTAGCTGAGCATGTTGATGAGACACATTCACCAATTTCAACAGTCTGACCAAGTTCCCATGCCCCCACTGGTTTTGATGACTCTAAAATGGTCATGATTCATCACATCTCCATCGTTGGCTATATGGAGGCTAGCTTTTGTCAACTTGACACAAATTAAAATACCTGGGAAGACGGAATCCTCAGTTGAGGAACTGCCTCCATCAGCCTGGGCTGGAGACAGCTCTGATTGATGATTGATGTGGGAGGGGCCACACCACTGTGGGTGGTGTCATCCTTGGGCAGATCGTCCTGGGTTGTACAAGGCAACTGACCAAACCAGTAATCAGCATTCCTCTATGGTCTCTGCTTCAATTCCTGCCTCCAATTCCCTGCCTTGGCTTCCCTAGATGATATACTATATATAGTATATATGCTAAAATAAGCTTTTCACTTGTGAGTTGGTTTTGGTCAGTGTTTTATCACAGCTACAGAAAACAAATTAGAACAGATTGTCTCCAGCATCAGACAAAACCTGCATCCACCCACCAATGTCAGTGAGGGATTCCCCGCTGTATTTTCCAAAGTCTCCTAGGTATGAATGCCCCACCTATCTCTATTCTGGACATACATAGTCACTGTGGCAGCCCATAGAGCATCAATGGCCCCCTAAATGTGAGATACTCAAAAGCACAAAGGTATCACTCGCCGGGCTTCTTTTACAAGCCCGTGTGCTTCCCTTGCTGTGTTGTATGGAGACTTCACCTTCCTGAAGCTTCATACTGAGGTCTTCACTGGAGGTCAATCAAGGAGACTGCTGCAGAGTCAGCTGAAGACCATTTAAAGTGGGATTCTGTTAGCCTTGGTATAAGGTTGAATTTTGAATGTTTGATAGAAAGATTTCTCCCCATATCTATGGGAAGGGGAAAACAGGTGCATTGTTAGTATATCGGGAAAATAGTGCAAATAAATGAGCAACTTTGCTTTAGAAAGACTCAAAGTGACACTTTTAAGCACAGAGAGAAGTTATACTGAAAAATTATAGTCTATGATCCTAAATGAAATAAACCTAAAACAGACCTTTTTGAAGAGTGTATATTCTGGAGTATCTCACTATCATAACAAAACTAGATGTTGCTTAACACATACAGAAAAGCTTTCTTGCTTAGATAAAAGGTCCAGCATGAGCTCTTCTGGTTGGACAGTTTGTAAAAATTACTAAGTCAAATATAAAATGATGAGGAAAATATTACTGGGAAATCAAATGCTACTGGTGGCAAGAAGGTTTTACTTAGTGTCTTGAGCTATCATCTATCTGCAGCAGAGACTGAGAACCTTGGAGTTCCTGAGAATCTGAGAACTGGGGAGTTTTAATGATGCTGCTGGGACCAGAGATGGATCCCACTGCCCTAGATTATTCACTAGGTCAAGACCGGACAATGAAGAAATCACACCAAAATAATCCTGAAGTTCTTGACACCTGTCAGGCATTGACCCTCTAACTCAGTCAAACATTGAGCTAATTTGTCAGGGACACAGGATGTAGGAGGCACAAGGCCACCCAGTTCGTGTACATGGCATATGCAGTCTGACAACTGTATCCCATCAATCTTTAACAGCACATTTCTTCCCCAAATCTCCCCAGACAAAATCTCAAAAGTCTTAAGGGGAAAGTTACTCCTACCCAAACATGGAAATGCAAATGCTGTCCTCAGCCCAGTCACACAGTAGTGGGGAGGCTGCAGAATGTTAAAGGAGAGGCTTCTGAAAGATAACTAGGGAGAGGCTTTGACATCCTTCTCATTTTCTGGGGTAATTTTCATGTTTCAGGATCCTTTAAAGATATAAATAAGAAAAAAACTAACCCAAGATGGATTTTCTTGGTATATATGACCGTAAACCTAGGAGTGAATCTGCGTTCAGGCTCAGCTAGATTAGATTGGAAACTCTAACAAGACAACCTCCCTTCCTTCTCCCTTCCTCAATCTCTCTCTTCTTTAAGCAAACTTTACTAGAGTTCTGTGTTACAAGAAGATGTTCCCCCTCTCTGATACGGCACAGCGAAGCTAAAGCACCAACCTTTGCTGTCCAATCACAGGAGAAAAATAGCAAGCGTTCTTTTACCGGATTTCCCAGGAAAGCTTGGCAGCAACTGTTGGGTAGTAACTGCGTCATGGGCTCATTTCTAAGCTAACCACTAATTCTTTAGTCAGGTGAATGAAGTATGACAATAGGCTGATCTCCCCCAAAGCTCCATCTTCTTGGGAACCCTGGGAAACATGGTCATGTGCTCTAGATGTAAAATACAGGCTCCACATGTCCAGCTCTGAGGCCTTTTGTTGGTATTTGTCTAAGACCTACATCAGGTCTTAGGATCCTCCCTCTCTACTTACAGTGCCCATCCGCTGTTTTCACTGTGCCTCCTTTTTCCATTAAAATACTTAGTGGCTTGATTTGGGGAATACAGGGCTGTCACCCCAGCTACTCAGAGCCTAAAATAGGAGCAAGTTCAAGGCCAGCTTGGGCAATTTAGTAAGATCCTGTCAAAAATATGTACAAGTAAAAGGGCTAAGAACACAACTCAGTGGTAGAGGAGCGCTTATTCAGCATGTGTGTGGAGCCTTAAGTTTAGCAGTTTAGCCCTCAGTGAGGGATGACTTGCATAATTAGCGGGTTTGTTTTTGTTTTTGTTTTTGTTTTTTGTTTTTTTGTGGGTATGCCTTCCACTTAATTTTCTGATCAGACAAGTTTATCTTTGCCCTCCTATCTGACTGTGGCTCTAATTCTTATTCAGTTTCATCAAAATGAGTTTTTTCTTTCAATGTGCCTTGTAATTTTTTCTTGACAGGTTGTATTGTTTGAATGAGAAATGTCCCTGAGAGGCTCACATATTTCAACACTTGGTCCCCAGTTGGTGACACTGATTGAAAAGGTTATGGAACCTTTAGGAGCTGGAGCCTTGGTGCACAAACTTTATCACTGGGGTCAGGTTTTGGGGGTTTATAGCTTTACCCTATTTCCTGTTCTGTCACTCTGCTTCCTTTGTGTGGATGAAAATGGAATTTGCCATACTCCTGCTCCAGACACCTGCTGTCTTGTCTCCCCTACCATGATGGACTCTATCCCCCAAGACCCTAAGCCACTATAAACACTTTCTTCTCTAAGTTGCTTTTTGGGGGAGTATTTTTATCACAGCAACAGAGGAATAACTGGTGCACTGGTAAATATAATATATTGGTTAAAAGGAAGATGTGGTAAGAAGACTTTTAATAAGGCAGTGTAGTGCACAGAGAATCAGTCTACAGTCCTTTGATAAGTCCTCTATATTTTTTTAATGAACCTGTAAGCCTGTGCTGTGATACTTAGCATTAAATCTATTAAAGCTCCCGAAGCCATGCCCCAGTGTTGAGGCTGAAAAATGCAGGCAAGCTCTTTCCTCCTTGGCTGCCAGAGAGTTTGAAGACTTGACAAGCATAGTTGCAAGTCTTAACTCAGGAGGTAATGGCTTGGTTTTTTGAAATTAAGAGAGCTCATTCTAGTAAGTCCATGCCATCCTGACAGATGGTCAGTATATGCAAATGCAGTTCTGCTCCTTTTTTAGTAACTATGAGGTCACCTAGAAAAGGGTAGTCTTCAGAATATGTGATCTAAAGCACCTTCACTACCTAGACAACAGAATGCTAATGATTTGATGTCTCAGGGTGATAAAGCCATTGACTGTGTGAATTATCCTTTTGTATCATGTTAATAAAAACTTTGGTTATCTTCTCCCATCCACCCCAGTTATGTTGGATATAAACGCTGTGGAAAAATAAACATGGGTGAATTTCAGGGTTTTAGTCACTAAAATGCCCTCCCAATACTTTCTATGTTTTCTCTTATCATTTTTATGTGTCTTCATATTCTTTATTTATATTTCTTCAATTCCCATGCCCCTACCCTGGTAAGAAGTACTTTTGTCAAGGCCAGTTCTTGACACCCAGATATCTGGGTTGTGTTTTGTGAACATGAAGTGTTAAGATGGTAAAAGACCCCTGGTGTTGGGGAGACTCTCACTCAAGTCTCAGGATAACACAATCCCCACAAGAACTCACGAGAGACTGTCCTTGCTGCAATCACACGAGGTTTATTGACAGGACAGGAACCAGTACACTGAGGCTGAAACTCATTTCCCATGCAGGGGTAGAGTTCGACCGTGAGTAGCTGGGAGAAGGAATATTTAAAGGAAGAAACCATAACCCAATAATCCAAAGGGGGTAGGAAGGACGTCATTGGAAAATTCCGAAAATACTAGTGATAATCACAAGGGGGTAACTCCCTGTTTCTCAAGATTATAATCTAACTTTATCTTCAGCTAGTTCCTGAAACAGAGTCACTGAACCGGCTAATGTAGATTTTTGATTCTTCTCTCCCTGCTTAGATTTTTGGCTCTATTTTTTTTGCTAGAGGGGTCTGGATTTATCCGGGTCTTTCAATGGAACCCCAGCCTCCATGGCTGTTGGCCATTTTCCTGTGGAATCACTGGTAAGTATTTTCTGGCCAACAAACTTCTCTGCTGACACAATTCCAATCAGACCAAATCAGACCAAATTAAGATACCCAGGTTTAACGGGTGTCAGTGCTCCTGGGTGGCCCCGGAAAAACATGGAGTAGGTGAGGAAAACTGAAATGACCACCAGAGAGGGAAAAGGGGAGACCATGGGCTCATTCTCTGAGGGGCAGTTTAAATAGCCTGTGGGAGTAGTCTTGACCCTCCTTGGGGAAGGGTCACCATTTGGCAGGCTTTCTCGGAGGTGGAGTTTGGACTGAGGCAACTCCCAGGGGAGGGAGCTTAGAATGGAGTTTTCTGCTCAGCATTCCAAAAATGGGTGCCAGAGGCTGGGGTGAAGCCCCCAACTAAATAGTCACCACTATTTTGGAGGCTTTGCTTTGATTTTTAAGGATTTATTTGTCTTTATTCAATGTGTATGAATGTTTTGCTTCATGTATGTATGTGCACCATGTGCAAGCTTAGAATATACCCAAGAGATAAGCAGAGTGTATCAGGTCCTGTGAACTGGAGTTACAGATGGTTGCGAGGCTGCATGCTGATGCCGGGAACTGAACCCAGCTCCTCTAGAAGAACAGTGCTCTTAGCCACTGAGTTATCTCTCCAGCCCCTAAAAAGCATCATTTCAAATCCTCACGCTATTTTTTTAGCCACTTCTCTTGTACTCAATTAAATTCATTTTTCTTTTCAACAAATTCAAAAATGACTTAAAGATATCAATTTGAGCTCCTTGAATGTGCCTCATTTAGCTCTTATTTTATCCTCTTCTTTCCTCAAGAACAATTGATTAACTTTTGACTTGAGGACTGATTTCAGAACTGCAGGCTTAAGCCAGCACTGTACAGATATCTTTCCCAAGAATAAGAGGATTTAGTTAGCAGCCACTGAATTTAGACATGTCTTGTCTTTCTTAATTCTCAAGAACCACTTCAGTGTTCCATCGATCACCAACACTGCTGTGCTAATCATGTCCAGGACCTACTTCTCAGACAGAGCTTTGAGACCTGTAATGCCATTTAATTGTGTGATATTGTTATAGTCAAGACAGCAATATAAACACAGCAGTAACAAGCAGCTATGATTGACAACTGTCACAGACTGAGAGAATGCAGTGCAACACTGAGGCATTGTACATCTTTACAGAGATGCCCTTCGAATTTGGACAAGTTAGGCATGTGTTTAATGATAATCCTACCTTCTCATTAAGCTCCACAGTTGAAACCCAATTTTACATAACAACCCTCCAGTTCGCAAAATGTGCAAAACTGAATCTCAGTCTGATTACTTCACACTCAAGGAAAAAGTGTCATTTCTCTCAGAGTTTGAAAGTCCCTTTTTTTTCTGATAGCATCACTCCTTTCCCGCACATTTTTAAAGGATCCCTCTAATCACTCTACTCCCATCCCTTCTGATCTAGATAAAATGAGCCAGCAGGGAGCCATAGCATAAACATTGCAAAAATAACAGGTACCACAGGCGCAGTTTCTTCCTTACAGTTAGAATTTGAAGCTTTTGCAGAGGCTTCAGCAAGAAACTATCTTATCCACTCAGCCCAGCAGACTGAGTGTCTGTGTAAGCCCGGAGCTGGGAAATGGGCAAGAGTGGAAGGGCACAGATGCAGGCGCCGCTGGCCCTTCTTCAAGAATAGCAGAGAGAGAAAAGCAAGGATCAGGAAGTGAGACAGGGAGGGAGGAGTCCAGTAGCCAGGGTTCCTCACCATGTGACCAGCAACCTTAGGATGTAACCTCTTGAAGAGCTGCTTGTGATGATGGAGCAGGAGGGAGGGGTACTCTGAGGATCACCTCCTGACTGGCTTCCAAAGAGTTGAACAATAGGGAGGCCAAGGCTTGGGCAAGGACCTGAATTCCATTCGGAGGAAAGTCAGCAGTGCTGTGCCTGATGGAAAAAGAAAGAGAGAAGTCTGACCTCAGAAGGGTTCCAAGTGGGCTTCTCCAGATGGGATTACTGCTGTCAACTCTGGTGGTACAATCCTCTCCTCTTCATTTGTTATTTAAAAAAAATGCCTTAGCATGAGTGTTTTAAGTGTCTTCCTTATGCATCCTCACACTCTGGAGAAGAGAGCTGACTTTCTAGCCTTCTTAGAGGTACTAATTATATTCACAAGGACTCAATCCCTGAGCTCTAATCACTTCCCAAAGGCCTTCCTTCCAAACAACTTGGCATTTTTAGGTAGTTCTGACATGGAGCCTAGAGCTGTGGAAGCAGGGAGTGGAGGAATTCTTGACTGTGTGAAGTCCTGAGTGAAGAGAATATGTGTTGTTGACAGAGGCGTGGTCGTGTCAAGGATCTTAGCCACAGATCCACAGGGAAATGGCAAAGCCTTCTCTTCTGTTCTGTTTGGATATTGATAATGTATACAGAAAATATTCACCATAGTTTTCTCTGTCTGGACATTTATGGCCTGGAGACTGCTCCCCTACAGAGTCTACTCCTATGAAGATTAGCTAACCCTGTCCCCTTGACCCAGTGGCATGCCACAATCCCACCTCCCTGTTTTTCTGCATGTAATAACCCACCTCTCTGTCCAACTGTATATAACAAGCATGTTCAATTTCTGGTTTGCTGTGGTTTTTCTCTGCTTGAGTTCAGACCATCTGATTCCAACTTTCTGTCTGTCTGTGTGTTTGTCTTTTCTACATTCCCTCACTGTCCTAGTCAGATCTGTCCCAATAGTTGAGATGCACTCAGGCATCTTTGGCAGTCCCTTTGCCATTGGTGTTTTAAGATAAGGCTCGACTGGATAGTCCAATGTAGTCTTGAACTTGCCATCCTCATGCTTCATTCAGCCTCTTTACTGCTGGATTCATGGACATTCACCACCACACCTAGCTCAACATAAGAATTTGAAAGAGATAAATTCAGTCCATAGCATCACAATATAAATAAAACAAGACATAAGCCAACAAGGAGACAAGCTGTGAGAATCAGTCCCAGGAATGAGGTATTGACTTTTAGGTAGAAGGTACAGGCAGGTTTCCTAAAGGAAGTAACATGGAAAAAAGAAAGATGTAGATGTTGTGTTAAGGGAGTCCATCAACACAAACTATATGCGGTGGTCTGAATGGAAATATCCCATACAGGCTCAAGTGTTTGAATACTTGGTCCCCACTGGTGGTACTGCCTGGGGAGATTTTGGAAATACGGCCTTGTTGGAAGAAGCGCGTCCCTGAAAATGGGTTTTTGAGAGCTGAAAGATGTTCACCATTTCCAATTTGTCCTCTCTGCTTTGTGCTTGATATGTGTTCTCAGCTTCTGCTCCTGACACTATGCCATCTACTTACTGCCATGTCTCCTCACCGTGATGTACTCTTCCCTCTGGAAATATCAGACAAAATAAACTCTTCCTCTTAAATTGCCTTGGTCTTGGCATTTTATCACAGCAGCAGAGAAGTGACTGATACACTGTACCAGCTACAAAGATGAGTACCCACAAGGCACCAAGTGGGAAAGCATGCATTCTGGGCAAGAACAGGATGTGGGATTGAGCGCAGCTACTCCTGTTCATTCAGCCCCTTCCAAAAAGTCTGTAGAAAACTGGAATGATCTGTTTGCTTTGTTCAGCTCCTGTGGGTTTTCACACTACCCACAGACAGCAACCTGACAGAATGCAATTAGGATACAGAAAAGCATAGGTAACTTTAATCTTTTTGAGGATACAGCTGAACCTCTGAGGAGCCAACAGCTCATTTTTATTCTTCACACACTCAGCTCCCAGGACGGATTGCTGATGCTGGCAGTTTGGCAGAGGGCAGGCACGCATGCCCTCCCACAGCTGGCTGCCTCCTATTTTTTTTTTTTTTTTTTTGGTTTTTCGAGACAGGGTTTCTCTGTGGCTTTGGAGCCTGCACTGGAACTAGCTCTTGTAGACCAGGCTGGTCTCGAACTCACAAAGATCCGCCTGCCTCTGCCTCCTGAGTGCTGGGATTAAAGGCATGCACCACCACCGCCAAGCTATGCCTCCTATTTGTTTATGAACACTGAGCTCACCCCTGTTTACCTCCTCTCTCACTTCACAGAAAGGCTGTGCATCTGCCCTGGTCATACACGGCACTACTTTCAGAGCCTGAGGCAAGGCCTCATTGGAAGAAGGGCAAATGAAAGGAATTTGCCCTGAACCCACACAGGCCTTTGACACTTAAGGTTCTCCATAGCGAAGAGGGCTAACTTGCTCCACTACTATGAGTGCCTCTGCCTAAGTCTCAGCAGAGAAAAGGAAACTTCTCTTATCAACCAAGTCATGGCCCAGCTTCTTAAAAAAAATAATAACTGTGGTACCATTTTGCCTGGTGTAGTCTTATTCAAGTGCTCTGCGGGGCCTGTGAGTCTCTATGAAGACATGTATCATGACACAATAATTACTAAAGAAATAGATGGAACTTGCATGCTAGAATAAACAAGATGCATGTCTAGTGTTAGACATCACTTACTAGAGAGCTAGAATACCAAACTCTGTCAAACGGGAATTTGGAGGGAGAGTATTTCAGAGACTAAGGAAACGTTGGACTATGATCACTATGTCATATAATAAAAAGACTAGTTAATGCTGTGATCTTCAAAGTCCAAATAGTTCACTTCTGCAAAAGCAGACATGAAAATGAAAGTCATCAGAAGGTGCTGACCAGTTCAGCATTGAGCTGGTGCCAGGCCATCTGCCATTTCCTAATGTGGCCCTTCCTTGTGACTGATAACTTCAAAAGGCCCAGCATCACCACTGCCCCTCCTCCAAGAAGTAAAATTCAGGATGACAGCAGACAACAAAATTCAACCACAGTAATGTTGCAGGGACAAAAAGCAACCAACCATCTCCTCTGGAGCTCCTGAGAAAGGAGACAAGGTCCCAACAGCAGGGCCCGCAGTAGGTATGCTGTCTTCCTGCAGGGGTTCTGATAGGCTCTAATTAGTGCACTGCACTTAGGTGGGGCCCAATAGCTAAAGGGAGGTTACAATTTTGTCAACTGGACAGTTGGAGGAAAGCATTTGAGACAGAAAGAACAGCATGTGCAACAGGCCAGAGGGAAAAGCAGGATGATCAATTCCAGGAAACAGGGCTGGACAGGCACAGAGACCTCTCAGGGTGTATAACTTACCCTGCAGATGCAGGACACCCTACAGGTTGTTATTGCAAGAATGGACATGGTCTTAGCAAAGTGAGAAAATGAAGCACCGTCTTCCTTCCTTCCTTCCTTCCTTCCTTCCTTCCTTCCTTCCTCTTTCCTTTCGTTCTTTTAAGACAGGGTCTCTCTACGTAGTAGTGGCTGTCCTGAAACTCTCTATGCAGACCAGGCTGACCTCAGCCTCACAGAGACCTGCATCCCAATGCTGAGATTAAAGGCATGCACCACCCCATCCAGCCAGAAACACCATTTCTGATGGCAGACACAAAGCATAAATATGCTTTTGTTTACTATTCCTTAGGACTCCTCACACCCAATCTAGCTAGGTACTAGCACCAAAACAATGTGAGAATTGCTCTTGCTCTCCAAGGACTGGAGTCCCAAAAAAAGAAAATAATTAATATGTGAATCATTTCATGGCAATCCCAGACATTGATTTAAAAAGAATGACACACCTACTTCTGGAAATTCCTCTTGGGGACCAGAATGATGCTGCTCTAGGGATCTAAACCTTAGGAAGGAAATGAGGCTGCACTCTCGAATACTAGCAGGCTTCCTGGAAGAGGAGGCCTCGTACAATAAACAAACATGACTGAGTACAGCCAGACCCAGGTCTTCTAGACAAGAGAGCATGCCACTAGCCACACCATGGGTCTGTAGGAGCCGGCTCCACACTCTCTTCCTTCCTCCTTCAGCTCTCTGATGTGGCTGGTTAGCTAGGCACAACTGGATGGCTTTGTGAGATTTAATAACCACTCCCTGGGCTGGACAACTAGGGCAGCCCTTGTGTCTCCATTTCAGGGGGATGCTGTTTGTTGAGAACCAAGTACTAAGAGAACAAGGAATTAAGCAGTTGTTGGAAAGATGTTTCTCAAGTCCTCACAGGAAGAGGCACTTGAGTGAACAAAACAAAGACCCTTCCCAGGCAGAATTAAACAGATCGGCTTCAGAGAACATGATCAGCAAGAGCCTATAAAGCAGAGTCAAATCATTTCTTCTTCATCAAGACTGTGTGAGAGAAGGTAAGTCCTGAGAGTGTAGAGAGCACAGCTCCTACTGTCAGCGAGGCAGGTGTCAATGTGCCTGTGTCTTGGTGAGGCTAGCTGGGTGCTGTCTAGACAGCTGAGCTCCCCTCACTGGAAGCCCAGGATAAAGTGAGCAAGCCAGATGACCTCAATAAACCTCCCAGTGTTGGAGATGAGGACTTAGGGTGGGTGGGCCTGAGACCCAGAGCCACCACAGGAGATGCCAGCCTGAGAACATCAGAGGATGCTGCCTTGGGTCAGCATCAGTAATTCCTCACTCCCCAGCCATCCTTGCCAGTACCACACCTACCACTCACCACTCACCCCTGAAAATAGGTGTGACATATTTTACACCTCGAGAAGGAGGAAAAGAAGTAAGATCAAAACCCTAGTTTTCCCCGAGTTTACCTTAACCGGGTAAAATTAGACTTTAAGTGGAAAATGCGAGGATGTTAAATTTCTTTTAGTTATAAAGAAAATTAGCATAACCTAAAATATCCTTGGCTTCTGGTGAAGACTGTGACATTCCAAGAAGAGCTGTTGTCCCTACTGCCGCGGATTCTTCCAGACACAACATCAGTGAAACTTAACATTATGTCCCCAGTGAGGCTAAAGCAAAGCAGCACAGCTTCCAGTGTGTACCAGGAAACTCACATGGAGCCTGGCCAACACGCGGGACCCATTGGAGACAGGGTGGAAGTAAAGACCAGACGGCAGGCCAGGTTCCAGACAGACCACGGTCAGAGGAGAAATCAACATCTCCCGCAACACTGGGTTTGCAGGAGGAGAGGAGAGGAAATTTTGAGAGAAAAGGCACTGACACAGGAGCTTTATGGACAATATTTAGCAGAGCTGGACAAAATGGCAAGTGTCACAGGAGAGCTGCCAGTTAAAGCAAGTTCAGACAGTGCTGACTACTGTGTAGGGGAAGAGTGAGTTGACTCAGGGTGAGATCTTACTGCAGCTGTCCAGGATCCCAAAGCTACCAATCACAGAGTCATGGGGAAAACTAAAACAAAAAGACCATAGTGCTGTTTTGTTTTGTTTTGTTTTTTAATTTGGCAGGTTTTGCTATTTAGGTTTGTTTTGTTTTATTTGGGGATCACTATATTCAATACTGGGTCTGGAAAACAATGCCAACAGCACAGTGTTACCACCACCCAGGAGTTTTATTCGGTTTGTTTTCTCTGCCAATTAAAGAATTAGAAGGCAGGAAAAAAAATCTCAAGTGTGACAGGTAGCAGCATGAAAATCCTGAAACATAACAACAGAAACAAGCGAAATCAGCAGTTGAAAAAGGCTTTCTTAGAGGAGAGGAAATACAGACAGACAGCGGGCACACGGAGGAAACAGGGAGGCTTTGGCAGCCAAAAGCAAAGCAGTGGAAGACTGGGGGAGCTAAACTCCAGTTTCTCCTTAGGGCTGGCTTGTTTGTTTGCTGGTTTGTGTAAGGCTCTTCCTCCCCTAATTTAGAGTTGTCAGTTTGAAGAAAGACAGGGTGGGTGATTGACTGCAACTGTTTGGTTAACAGGTTTCGGTTCTCTTGCCAGGGCCCTACTGGCAGGAGAAAGACCCAACAAGACCGGCTATGCTTTTGTCTCACATCACGAGAATGACAAAGAAGTCAACCATCTTGGCTGTTCTCCATCTTTATCACCCAGTCCTGGCTCCTCTCCCTTTTGTCTATCAGCAGATCGGTCTAATTCTATGACTCTCACTGAGTGCCAGGCTTATAGATCATTTATCAAAAAGGTCGATTATTAGTGGCCAGTGTCCAAAGCATCTCACCTCATCCAATCTTAGAAGAACTTATAGAGATGTGGTGGTGATAATTTAGTGATAAGGATAGGGAGGTTTTTTTCTGTTTGTTTGTTTGTTTTTCCAGGCTCATAACTAAGTAATAGTCCAGTTGGAATTTGCACTGCCTTAGTCTCAATCTAGCAGGCAAACCCTACTGCTCAGGCACCTTCCTACCCTAGGACCCCAGGGTCGTCTTCTCTGTGTTCCAGACTGACTCCTATTGTCCCTCAGGATAACTTTTTATCTCATTGCATGCCCATGATGATATGCTCTCGCTTCTCTGGAAATATGATTTATCTTCGGTTCAAAGCTCTCAACTTGAAAACCTCAGGTCCCATACTCTGAATCTGGCACTCTAGCTGCCATCCTGCCTTTAGGTCACTCAGCTGCAGTGGTGGCTGTAGCTTACCACATTACCCGCCACCGCCACCAGGTGTGGCTCATTTGTGTTGCTAAGAGTTGCATAGCAACATGTGTCCCCTTAAAGGCCCACTCCACCCAAGATCATTCTCTCTGTCTTGGTCATTCTCTCTATCTCCTGGTCTTTCTGTCTTTCTGTCTTTATATTTCATGCCCCCACTCTAAGATGGCCTCCCCTCCCCCAATAAACCTCTAACATTAGATCTCTTGTGTGATGTATTCTCTTAGTGACTCACCTTGGCAGGGCCTGCCAAAGATACCCTTTCTGTTGTTTTATCCTTATACAGCATAGCACAGACGACTCTATGTGCACACATATATACCTGAAAAAACACACAGTGATGGTTAAGCTTGGTTGTCAACATATCAGGCAAAAGAGAACCTCAGGTGGAGAGCTGTCTCTACAAGAGTGGCCCATAGGCCTGTCAGTGTAGTGTTGTTGTTTTTTTTAATTGATTGCTAATTGATATAGGATGTGAGCAGTGCCAAGCCTAGGCAGAGGGGCCTGGGCCTGGACTGTACTTGAAAAGGTAGCTGAGAAGCCAGGAGAAACAAGATGGTGAACAGCATTACTCTATTGTTTTTAGCTTCAGGTTTGTGGTAGTTTTAATGAGAATGCCTCCCACGAAAAAATAAATACTAAAAAGATTGTGTGACTGCTCTGAGTTATGGTGGGGGGGAGTTTATAATAAATATGAAGGAGAGCATAGTCAGAAGTAGACATCTGGGAGAGTCCAAAGTGAACATGACACTGAGCTGGGCCATGTGAGAAGAGGGGGACCCAGGGGAGGGGAGAGCCAGGTGACCAGGAGACCAAGAGACCAAGAGGGTAAAGGGTGTAAAAGGTAAGGAGACCATCACAGCCAAAATGACTAAACTATGTAAGGAATAACTGTTAGGGGCAGGCCAGCCCCTAGACTGAAGAGTTCAGGGTAGGGCATGTCAATCATACTCTATAGCAGCTAGAGACTGAGGAATTCCAGGAGAAACTGGTGGCCAGGTCCACTTTGATATGTTAACTAGGCACCTCAGTTAGCTGTTTGACCCTGGTTTGAGACCTGACACACACACACACACACACACACCCGCTAATATATTTGAATACTTGGTGCCCAGTTGATGGGGATGTTTGGGAAGAATCAGGAGCTGTGACCGTGTTGAGGAGTTTCACTGTAGGTGAGCTCTGAGTGGTGGTTCTCAAGCTTCCTGATGCTCTGACCCTGCAATACAGTTCCTTATATAGTGGTGACCCCAACCATAAAATTATTTCATTGCTACTTCATAACTGTAACTTTGCCATTGTTATGACTTATAATACAAATATCTGCATTTTCTGATTGTCTTTGGTGAAACCTGTGAAAGGGATATTCAACCCCCAAAGAGATCACAACCCCCAGGTTGAGAAAGACTGCCCCCACTCCCACTCTCTCTCTCTCTCTCTCTCTGCCTGCTGTGGATCCAGATGGAAGCTCCCAGCTACTGATTACAAAATTATTTACTATCCAGGAGCACTTCTTAAAATGCTAAGCACGTCTTAAAAACTGAAGTTATGCCATGTAGTGATAATGCGCTGCAGCCTGTTTCCTGCCCAGTCTAAACCTTAACTGCACTATTATTATGATAATTATGGTAGTTTCTGTCTGAGATTAGCACAGTTTAGCATGGCAGAGCCACTCCTGCTTCAGAGCCATTTCGTGCCCCTGAGCCTCACACAGTTCCAGGCACACAGAAGTCCACATTGCTATCAAGCAAGCAAGTCATAGCATTTTACTCACAAAACCCCATTCAAAAGCTCTGTCTCCCACAGGAGCAGACAGAGATGGCAAAGGTGGCACAGCCCAGGAACTGGTATTTCAAAACTGCCACTTTCTAGTATACCTGGTCCCGCTGCCTACCAGGCAGGAAGAGCTGAGCCATGGGCATGGTCTCAGCTACTTTACTCCCAACCCCGAGTGGGCACACAAACATCTGAGTCCATGAATGCTCCATAGCCGGAGATTGCACCAGTGGCAGGGCCCAGGAAGCCTCGTTTTAAAATGACACAGCTTTTTTTTTTTCCTGCTGCTATTGTGAATCAGGAAGTCTGTCTGCAGCATGCCCCAGCTAACAGCAAAAAGCTGTGTTAAACTCTCTCTCTCTCCTTTTTAAGCCCTCTCAGGTTTTTAAAGCAGAATTACAGTTCTTATACCATCTAGGTAACCAGGTGAATGATGTCCACATCTACCTGACTGTTGTGTATGCTAGCTGTCACGTAGGCCTGAATCAGCATCTCTATCAGGCATTCTCCAAATTACAAAGAAAGGAGTAACAACATTCTGACCTTTTGTTAGGGCAGTGACAGTCTCTCTGCAGGGCTACATGACCACCTCAGGGGGGACCTATGGCTTCAGAGCCTGGCTGCCATACCATAGAGAAATATGGGCCTACAATGTGTTGAGAAAGGCTGAATAATTCACTAGACTTGGTTGAGAAGTTGTTACAAGCTGTTATATTATTTTCAGACCAGGTATAAACAAAAGACACCCAGGAGATTTGTCTGATGTGTTAACATATTATTATTTACACCAATGCAACATTTTAACAGCAGGAGGAAACATGATCCACCTCCCAACCCCTACACATGTGTAGTCACACCCTGCTCTGAGTGCTTAAGTCTTCACTATGTCAACAGTCATGAAGTCTAGAAAGCAGGCACCTGCTGGGGTTCTTAAACTTTTCCTAGAAAAAAATATCCATAATTAAGTAATTGTGAGCACTCCCCTCTGATTTATTATTAAAATAGCACACCTTGGGCAGCATTTGCTCCCCGACAAGGCATTAAAGAGACAAGTGATTAAGTGCTACCATTCCGGGGAGTCTCCCAGCATGCTCCTCCTTCTTGCCTCCTTCAACCCAGCTGCTCTCAAGAAGCAAAGAGAAAAGGAGCAGCACACCACCGGAGTGGAAGGTGGGAACCAGACCTCTGTGAGCCTTCTGGCCACCTACTGTCTCAGGTCATGGTTAAGAGCATGCTGTGCTGTAGGAGGCCGCTTGTTTATTTCCCAGCTGCCTGGCAGCTCAAACCCAAAATAACCACACATAAACTGTATTAATTAAATCACTGCTTGGCCTATTAGCTCTAACTTCCTATTGGCTAGCTCTTACATCATAATTTAACCCATTTCCATTATTCTTGTATTGCCACGAGGTTGTGGCTTACCCAGTAAAGTTCCAGCGTCTATCTCCAGTGGGGCTGCATGGCTTCCTTTTTATTTCACTTTCTTTCTCCCAACATTCAGTTTAGTTTTCCCCACCCAGCTCTGTTGTGTTCTATCACAGGCCCAAAACAGCATCTTTATTAACCAGTGGCATTCACAGCATACAGAGGGCAATTCCACATCAATGCTGGAGCTGGTCAGATCTGCATTCATATTCTGTCTACACTACTTTCTGAGCTGAGGTGCCTTTGCAAAATGGGATAATGGTTTCTGACTTCTAGGATTGTTGGGCACCCTGGGAAGCCTCCTGGGCACCTAACTGCTTGTGTTCACACTTCAACTCAAGTATCACATCTACATTCAAGACAGCAAGAGATGAGAGGTGATGCTATCCATCTTATCTTATCAAAAAATCCCCCAACAGCAACAGGACAGTCCAGCAGCGACCTTTTCCACACTCAGGGACACTGGGTCATTTGTCTTGCTGTGACAAAATATCCTGACCAAAGCACTTAGCCTGGTAGTGGTGGTGTACAACTTTAATCCCAGAACTTGGGAGGCAAAGGCAGGCGGATCTCTGTGAGTTTGAGGCCAGCCTGATCAACAAGAGCTAGTTCCAGGACAGGCTCCAAAGCTACAGAGAAACCCTGTCTTGAAAAAACAAAAAGCAAATTAATAAATAAATTAAAAAAATAATTTTTTTCCAGCATACAGGCCATCATGGTAGAGAAATCATGATGGCAGGAGCTGAAGGAAGCTGATCTGCTGTGTGCACAATCAGGAAGCAGAGTCAGACAAAAACTGGCCATCAGCTTACCTTTCTTCCTTTCTTTCTTTCTTTCTTTCTTTCTTTCTTTCTTTCTTTCTTTCTTTTTAGTTTGTTCTCTTTTATTTGTTGGTTTATTTTTGAAACACAATCTCTCTATATAGCCCTGCAACTTGCCACATAGATCAGGCTAGCATCTAACTCCCTACACATAAGGCTAGGAGTTGGAGACTGGACCTCTGATCAGCACGTTAGGGAAGACTCTGGACTAGACTAGACTGTATGTGATTAGACTAGAGAGAAACAGCTTCAAGGACAGAGCCTGATGAACTTCTAAGGGAGGGCTTCCTGGAAATCCACTGGAAAGGCGCAGTGTTGGTAAGCTGGAGTGGTGCTGAAACAGGCCTTGCACTGTCACTCACTGGCAAAGGGGAGCATGGAGGCCAAAGGGGTGTATGTTTCAAGCTGACAAAGTACAAAGGCAGCCTCTCAGAGCTAGGGTGACTAAAAAGGCCTAGGAGAATTACAGAAATATGCCACGGGGTAAAAACAAACAGACAAAATGAACCCTGAAGGAAGGGTAAGAATTTAAGTGGTGGGGATAGGAGGGCAAAGAGAGGGTGAGTGATGGCATGAAAGGAGAGGAACAAGCAGAATGAAAAACTGGGTGGGGTAGCTCGTGCTATTAATGGTATGGTTCTGCATCCTTTAGGTATATGTCCAAGAGTGGTATCACTGGGTCTTGAGTTAAATTGATTCCACATTTTCCCGAGTAACCACCATACTGACTTCCAAAGTGGCTGTACAAGTTTGCATTCCCAGCAGCAATGGAGGAGTGCTCCCTTTACTCCTTATCCTCTCCTGTTGACTGAGATTTCTGTCCTGCCTGGTTCTGCAGCCGTTCAGTCCCAAAGAATCACACAGAGGCCTACATTAATTATAAACTGATTGGCATATTAGCTCAGGCTTCTTATTAACTCTTATAACTTATATTAGCCCATAATTCTTGCCTGTGTTAGCCACGCGGCTTGGTACCTTTTTCAGTGAGTCAGTCACATCTTGCCTTCTCTGTGTCTGGCTTACTCTGTGTCTGGGTGACAACTGTAGACTGACTCTTTCCCAGAATTCTCCTGTTCTCATTG
>JAQHUG010000381.1:256344-267099 GCA_028555095.1 Dicrostonyx torquatus | reverse complement strand
TAGGCCAATCAGTTTATTCTTAATGTAGACCTCTGTGTGTTTCTTTGGAACTGAATGACTGCAGGACTTGGTGGGACAGAAAACTCGGTCAACAGACTCTCACACCTTCAAGAGCAAAAACCAAGTTGCCTGCTGCAGATCAAACTCTCACAGAAAGAAAAGAAATGGAAGCCTGAGGAAACATCCAGTTGTAAGCAAAGTAGGTAGTGATGATATACATAATTTTAAATGTCCTTCGTTATGTTGCCTGCTTTTCTTTTTTTTTAAACAATGGCCATGGGCTATTCTAACTAGGAAAAACTTTTAAAACAATGCAGCTATTTCCATGTGGAACTTTTTCATTTTATGCTGCTTATAATTCAGTTCTGATGACCATTAACTAAACACATTAGATGCTTTCATTGAACTACTCTAGCTTTCTGAATGTCTAAGTCCTTTATGTCTCTGACTTAAAAGACTTTTCCAAACAAGTCCCTATCTTCCTGGTATTGTCCAGTCACAGATGCAGCAGTCAGAAGACACCATCAGCCCAGTCATAATGTACCTGCCTGTTGTCAGGTACGAGGTACAGCGAGTGACAGGCTCCCTTAGTACCAGTGGCTCTCCCTCTGTTAAATGACCCTGGCTATGTATGTTTGCGGGAGGAAATAACCCTGTTACTTAGTTATGACAAAACAGAACCCTACACACGGTTATGCCACAAACATTACAAGGCCACTAATCCCTTAAGGCAATGGTTTTCAACCTTCCTAATGCTGCCACCTTTAATGCAGTTTCTCATAAAACTTTTTCATTGCTACTTCACAATTGTAATTTTGCTGCTGTTATAAATAATAATATAAATATATGATATGCAAAATATCTGATATGCAACTCTCAAAGAGTTCGCAACCCCACAAGGCCATTGCCTTAAGGGTTCTCCAAGTTGACAATAATTCATTTTCTTTTATTGTCTTTTGGGAGCAAAGAAGGAAACCCACATACATTTTTATTTTTGGTCTGAGAGAAGTTTCTTTGGTTGTTTCATATCTGTGTCATTTGTTCCCTTGAAGCCCTGACTTTAGGAGTAAGCACAAAATTGCTTACAAAGTTTAGATTTGGGTTGGCTATATGGCACATCTCTCTGACAGGACTTGAATGGGCATCAATACCCTAAAGTGAGATACCTCTGTTCCAGTTCCTATGGATCCAATAGCCCTCACATGAGGTCATTTCATTTCAGTTTGATATACTAGACATAAAGCCTTTCAGTTTTTTAGAAGACAATGGAAATTCTGAGTTTCATGTAAACTCCTGAGGTTTATATTTTCTTTGGGTCACTAAATTAAAAAAATTACATATTGCAAACTAAGCATGTCTGTTGGGCCACCAGTTGATTCTTTTTTTATACCCTACCTAAGTTTCATATCGACTCCAAATCTCTGTAGCCCTGGAAAGCATAGAGTTTGGGTAAGCAAAAGGACAAACCACTCTCCTCAAACCTACTGGGCCCAAATTTGTTCACCTTGGTCTCATGACTTTCCTCATGTACTCCAGAAGGGGTGACTTCTCTAAGACTAAGTTGTCTTTTTCTCTACATCACTTCAGTTTAGAAGCCACATTAATTACACTCCCAAATTAATTTTCCCCTCTAGTCAACTGGATAATAGGAGTGTGGCCACTATTCCTAGGAAGGGTGCTTTAAAAATTCAAAGTTTATTGTGGCCTGGATTCCCTCAGTCCTCGTTGCCCTAGATTTTAATGAAATGTGAAGCCCAAGTCTCTCAGAACATAGAGCTGCAATAGAAGACTTCCTTCCAGCAACAGCACAATAGCACAGCGGAGTGAAGTACTGGCCTTACAGCCATTGTCCATGCCAGCTGTCATCCTATCAGGCACCCTAGAACCCTAGCCCAAAATCTGTACCCTCAGCCTGCAGCCCTCTGCCCCGCGCAGCTCTTCTCCTCACCCTGAAACTTTCTGTTTCAAATTTCTAGTACATCTCTCCAGAATTCCAAGGTCAACACCTGCTCTGGCTCCCAGAGCACCAATGAGCAAAGGCAAATCACTCTTCGAGGCAGAAGGATCAGACATGGTGGTGACACATGTAGAAAAAGGTCTTTGTACATATGCCATCTTTCAGCCCTCGAAGAAACTCTACACAGAGCTCAACTCTATTTTCTTTGTGCAGAAAGTTTCTGTCTTCTTTTGTTCTGTTTTGTGGTGATAAAACACTATGACCAGAAGCAACTCTCTTAGTAAAAGTTTCTGTTGCTGTGAAGAAAGACCATGACCATGGGAACTCTTATAAAGGAAAACTTTTCCTTGGGGTTGGCTTACAGTTTAAAGGTTTAGTCCATTACTCTCATGACAGGAAGCATTGTTGGAAACATGGAATAAATCAGTGCAGAAGCCAAGAGGGAGGAACTGCAGTAGAGACCAGGGAGTAACACTGTGATTCATGGCTTGCTCAGCCTGCTTTTTTATACAACATAAGGCCATCTATCTAGGGATGACCCTGCCCACAGTGGGCTGGACCATCCCACATTAATCATTAATCCAGAAAATACCCCCAAAGACTTGCCTACAGGCAATATCTTGCAGGTATTTTCTCAGTTAGAGTTGCCTCTTCCCAGATGACCCTGGTTTGTTTCAAGTTGACCAAAATAAATAAATAAATTGAGATAAAAATTAAAAAGCACAATTATTAAATGGAAAACAAACAAACAAACTTCCACTTTTGAACCTTCAGCTTGGTAGAACAGTCTGGGCACTGGACAAGATCCTGAATTCATGAGTGCCCAAAGGGAAGAAAACTGACCCAATCCTACCTTCACAAACTCTCCCATCAGATGCCACTAGGCCCAGCACTAGAAGACTGTGGCAAGCATCATCCCAGAGAATGAGCATCGCACATGGCGGAGTGTTTAGAGAGAGGAAATGAAGTGCGCAGAGAACATCTGAGCTGTCTTGCAGCAGAGGATGGGAGGGAGCAGCCCACAGATAACAAGCCTGCATAAAGACAATGCACCAACCTCAGTCCCTCAAAGCCTGCTCCTGCTCACTTCAGGTTCCTATATGGCAGGCCTGCCTGTGCCTAAACACCATTTCAGTTTGTAGTACTTTGCTTAGCAGTGTGGGGAATATTCAGGGAGGATGTACTAGGAGGCTTTGATGACACACACCTGTCACCCCAGCTACTCAGGTGGCTGAGGCAGGATCATCAAGCATCCCAGCTCTTCCTGAATTACAGAAAGAGTTCAAGGCCAGCCTTGGCAACTTAGAGAGGCTCTGTCTCAAAAATAAATAAAATCTCAGTGGTAAACAATACTTGCCAAGCATATGCAATGTATTAGGCTTTATGCCCAGTGCAGAAAAAGAAACCAATGAACAACAACAAAATCAATTTGATAAAAGAAGCCTGAACTAAGCTAACAGAAGAATGCTTTGGGACAGAATAGGGGGATTTAGCAATCCATGGATCTAGAAGTTGAGAATGAAGACAGGGAGGATTGGGAAGGATACATGAAACTTGCCCCAGCAATATTAAGTTGGAAGAGTAGAACTTAGCTAACAGAGCACTTGAGGACCAGTGGTGTACTGGCCTGACTTGTAGAAGCTGTAGGAAGGAAAATTTGTGCTTTTAACATAATTAAAGTTTAGGTTTGCTAAGTCTATGCTTCTGTTAAGATCTGTTCACTGAGATTGTTGCCAATTAGACCTTCTCCCCATTAGAAAAGGCAACACCCTGGCTCCCAACTGACAATTAGCCCCACTCTCATATCAAAGAACATGCCTCTATCAAGCAGTTTGAAGGAGGGGCACTGGGTCAGAGCTGCTATTATCATTATATGGTGTAGGAGGGGTCTGTATTTGGGTTACTCTCATTGGTTGAATAAAGGACTGCCTGGCCTATAGGAGAGGACACAGCCCTTAGGTGGGCAGAGTAGACAGAACAGAGTTCGGGAAAGAAAGGAAGTGTGCCAGACACCATGACGCTCCCGCCGAGGATGGATGCAGGTTAGACTTTTCTGGTAAGTCACCACCTTGTGGTGACACACAGATTATTAGAAATGGGTTAGTTTATGATGTGAGGGCTAGCCAAGAAGAGGCTAGTGATAATGGGCCAGGCAGAGTTTAAATGAATATAGTCTGTGTGTAATCATTTCAGGCATAAACTAGCGGCCACGGCCGGGAGCCAGGCGCTGGGAACAAAAGGGTCTGCGCTCCCCTCAGGTGCTCGGAACGCAACCTGCACCTTATCCCCCTCTCTTACAACAATTATATATTAGTATATATTATCATTGAGTCTTAACTCTCTTATAAAGAATAGCTTAATTATGTCAGGTGTCAGGATAGTCTTGTTTGCCACCTACCCAGAAGAACGGCCACGTCTGTACCAGAATAACTATGGTAATGTTTTTATACACAAATCTCTTCATTGTCCAAACAACCCAACCTTAGAATTTCTGTCTCTGTAAATCATGTTTGATTACTTGAAGCATAATTTGGGGCCATGAAACTGCATAAACTGATGAGAATGCCTGGGCAGGGCTGGTTCTCTTTTGCATATTAGCTAGAACTAGCCATGCGCTATTGTTAAAGAGTTTAATCTCTGAGCGCTGGAGTGATTTCCCTGGGAAGGGGCATTCTATAAGAGAAAGAGGATGTGTGAATTCACAAGTGGCCACTCGTATGGAAAGGTGTTCTCAGGAGATAATGGCAGGGAGCCTGGACTGTCTTCTTTGCCCCCTCTTCTCAAAAAGATGTAGGCAGTGGAGATATCATATGTAGAGCAGACACTTAGGGAGAAATCCAGGGTAATGCTCAGGTGTAGTGCAATCTCAAAACAGCACATTCTGATTGCCAAGAAGATAACCAAACAATCAACTTTAAAATATACTTAGACCTAAAAATATACTCCTTAGAAGTAATGAGTTTAAAACAAACTCAGGATGTTTGGTTCAGAAGCACCACCACCACAGCACAACAGTCTGGGCCCCATGATTCACAATGATCTTCATTGTGGTGGTTTGAATGGGAATGGCCACCATACATTTATATATTTCAATGCATAGACACCAGAGAGCAAAACTATATGAGAAGGATTAGAGGTTTGGCCTTGTAATAGGTGTGTCACTGGGAGTGGGCATTGAAGTTTTCAAAGCCCATATCAGACCCAGTTTCTCTCTCTCTCTCTCTCTCTCTCTCTCTCTCTCTCTCTCTCTCTCTCTCTCTATCTGTGTTTCTCTCCCTCTCTCTGTGTGTGTCTATATCTGTTTCTCTCCCTCTGTGTGTGTGTCTATCTCTGTTTCTCTCTCTCTCTCTATCTCTGTTTCTCTCTACCATCATGATCATGAACTAACCTCTGAAACTGTAAGCTCTCATTTGTAAGAGTTGCCTTGGCCATAGAGTTTCCTCATATAGCAATAGAACAGTAACTATGGCATCCGTGTTACATTTCAGGCACTTTGATGGGAACAGCTGCACCACTATGAAGCAGTCTTTTTATGCCTGGTGTGAATAGTCTCTCTCCTATAACCCCCTCCCATCCAGCTTGTGCTAAGAAACCCACCAAGAAGGTCTCTTTAAGAAGGTAGGGGAAAAGGCAGTTCATGCAGCCTGTGCCCTGTGAATCTTGAATTCTTTCTTTCTTTGCACTGTGGCTAATTTTGTTCACGCGGCATCATTGGTGGCACACGTAGTTCTACTGCAATGATGGGTGCCATTTGTAGCTAAAACCTTTCTCCAGGGAAATGAGTGCAAATAGAATCCAGTCAACAAGAAGAGTTCACTTAGAGCAAGTTTGGCACACTTTTCCTGCCATTTCCTCCCAGGCTTATCCCATTTAAGCCATTCAGACCTTGGAGTTGGGCTGGCAACAAGAGCCTCCCTAGCCAACCCTGGAAGCCAGCAAGCCTCCTAAACATCCTGGATGTCTTCTACAAGCCCAGCAAGGGGAGGTGTCCTTTTTACTAATGATGTTACTAACATCTAGACCACATCTTTTGTCCTGTAGACTCAACTCCATCAGAACACTGAGGCAGCTCAGTGTAGA
This sequence comes from Dicrostonyx torquatus, assembly GCA_028555095.1. NCBI lineage: Eukaryota > Metazoa > Chordata > Mammalia > Rodentia > Cricetidae > Dicrostonyx > Dicrostonyx torquatus. Next base: position 261,062 of record JAQHUG010000381.1, on the reverse strand, counting down.
GATATTTCTACAGCCCCCAGTCCTGTGACCCCTTGCAGAACAGAAGCTGCTTTCTCAAACCACAAGAAACAGGTCCTTGTCCATGTGACCCCAGGCAATAAAGGATTAACAAAATGGTATCTCAGGAAAGAGATGGACAGGAAAGATGTGGTCTTGATGTGGGTGGTATTGCAAGGTTTAGCGGTAGCTGGAACTTGTAGGCTGTTCACAGATCACTTAACAATTTTGAGGGAGACATTGCTCTCTCCCCTTCACCCACCAGTATCTCAAAACATTAACAAGGAATCAAAGGGCTATGCATGATAATTTCTTTTATATATATGCAATTCAATTACTTTGGGAAAAAGAAATCCCCCTTTGTTGAACAACAATAATAAATTATATAAGGGTTTACATTTGAAAAGATTTGTGGCGACTGACTCCACTCATCAGATTGAGGGACATTTATGTAATATGGAAATACCGTGACTTTGCTTAACACAGTGGTTATTTAAAGGGAAAAAAATGGATTTAGAGGAAAGCTCTGTGACCAAGATAATGTAAGTTTCAAAAAAAAAAAGGAGTAGATAGAAAATCTGTTAGCCTTTCTAAACCCCTAAAACGAAAGAGCCTGGGACACTGCAAAGGCTAGCTTAATATCAGTACCACGTGGAAGGGCAAAAATGTTAGTTTGCTGCAACAGTGGAGAAGATTTGTCTCACTATCAAATTTTAGATATGAACACCAAGTTATAAGACTAAGTTTCCAATAACTCTAAACATTTTAGTGAAGACAGTGGGTTTGAAAGGCACTTTAGAATGGCAGGGAAATAAATGGATTCCAAGTGGCTGGAGGCTTACTATTAATCTAGAAACTGTTTGACTGCTCCCTGTGGCTACCTCTCCTTGAATGTGCCTGATCTTATCAGACAGTGTTAAACCGTCTGCCTGTCTTCTCTGCAGTGTGTTTGGCACCATGTAAGAGCTGAACAAAAGCTAAGTGCAGTAGGCTTTCTAAATTGTACCAGAAACCACATCCGTGCCAATATGCCTAACACCTCAAGAATTTTTTTGATATCTCTAAACTAGGCCAGTTCTTAGAAGCTTTGATAAAAAAAAATAAACATGGATCCCATAGCCCCAGGCTCAACCAGAACGGACACAGACTGATCCATCAGCCCTGTGTTGGTGGGACTTTCGGCAGTCACGTATGGCATTTCGACCCATTTAAAAGCAGACATCTTGGCTTATGGGACATTATATTGGAATAGTGCTCAGGGAATTGGGTGTGCTTGTCAGGTTCAAAAAAAATGTATACCTTGGAATTTAAGTTTTGCTTTGTGGTCTATCAGGTGAGCAGTTAAAAATAAGTTTCCATGTATGCTCCTTGTATGTTGGGTGGGATAGTCTATAGGTGTGTTGAAATCAGTGGATCTATCGTATAATTGGGCTCCGAAGTTTTTTGGTGGTTTTGAGTTTGGATGGTCTACTTAGATGTAGTGAGGAGATGCAGAGAGAATCATCTGGTAAAATGTTGGCTGTGCAAGCATGAGGACCTAAATTTGGTTCTCCAGAACCCATAGAAAAATCTGCATACTCTGGTGTGCACTTGGTATCCCAAGGATACCAAGGACTGAGGAAGTGGAGACAGAAAGATCCCTGTAGGTCACTGGCCAGCAGCCAGCATTACCAATCAATGAGCTCCAGGATCAGGAGAAAACCCTGCCTCAAAATATAAGACAGAGAATAATTGAAGATTATGCACTATGCTGTACACTAACCTGCATACATGTGTACAAACATGAAATTTTACACATTAATATACACACAAACCAATCTAGACATGAGGGAGTATTGAAGTCTCTCACTAAAACTAATTCAGAAAATGCAGAGCTCTTTATTTCCTTTGATCTGTGTTTTATAAAACTGGGCACCCCAAGATTCTTTGTATAAATATTTACAATTGTTATAACTTCCTAATAAATGTTCTCCTGTTATTGTGTTATTGTCAGTGTGACAGATTGTGGCTTTCACTTGTTAAGTAGGTTGATTTTCACTCTTTGATTCTCAGTATTTGGATACTCTTCCTACTTATGTGAGTTTCTTTGAGATAACATGCAGTCATGGTGTTTTGCAATCCCACTAGTTAGTCTGCACCTTTAAATCTGTGAGTTAGGGCCATTTTAATTCTAAGTTAATATTGAGAAGGTTTGCTGTTGACAGTGATTTCCAGCTGGTTAGTTTGGGCTGTTCTTCTAGTTCCTGGAGTATTGGATATTTGCTGGTTAGCTGTGTTGGTCATGATTTATTCCCTCTCAGTCTTCTGTTCATCAGTTGCTCTCATGAAAAGCCCTCTTTCGTGTAGATGGATGTGACTGTATATTATCCCTCGCTATGACCCATAGCATTATACAGTGAGAGTACAGTTGGTGAAATCACTAACACCCAATTAGCAAAGCTTTGGGGACCTGCCTTTTGAATAGTCACTGTCATTTCTGTAAAACTTTTGTGAAGTCATAGTGATCCCCTTTTCCACAGTGGGATTCATTCCATCCTCCCAAATATCAGCAGCGTACTAATCAATTATTGGGCATATCTCCCTCATATACTGTTATACTTGATGACTTTTCATTTGGCTGTATAATCTTAATATATAGAATATATACGGAGTGCCTTGAATTCTTGAAAAGACCCCAGAGAAAAGAAATTCTTCTCATTCAGGCATCAGTGGGAACAAAGCCACCACTTGGCCTGGAGGCTGGAAATACCAGGCTTTGGATTTTACACTACCACAGTTTCCCCTTTGATCTAGCTACCTTGGATGTTATCTCTAGGACTAAGAGAAACCATTCCCTTTAATCAGCAAACGTTTGGCAAAAATACCAATAGGGAACAAATACCATCCATTTTCCTCCTGCAGCTTATGTTGGTTGCCATGGCTACCACAAACACTGTGTCCCCAGCTGCTGTGGGAACAGAAGTGCTTAGAGAATGCACACCACCGGTTCTTCTTCCCTCTTTTTCTGCATTTATCAATTACAAACCTCTAGCTTAACTAATCACACAAATGTAGTTAACATACAAACCCCCTCTCTCCCTCTTAGAAACAATAGCCCCTTCTTTATTTACCCCTTTCCGTTATGCCTGGGTGTTTCACAGCCACGCCCCCCCCTCTGAGAAATAAGTAATCTAATAGGCACACAAGCGAGCAGGCAACCAAGCTAACAGGTGCCCACTTTGTCAGTCTTATCTGCCTTTTTGACTTTGTGAAATGCCTATTTGGTATCCCTTGCTATGGCCAAAGAATTGCTAATTGTGTCTGTGTGGGTATATAAACTGGAAACCTTGTGGGATGGAGAGAACACTGAGAGAGCATCAGGAACATCAAGAGAGCACTGGGGAGAACACTGGAAGAATAAATGGAACATTAGGAGGAAACCGTGTATGAGCTGATTTGTTTACCCTCAGCCCCTTTCTGACACTTTATGTTTACTGTAGCATTCCTTCTGGATCTTGAGAGGTTTAGAAACTGACACCCCAATAAACCTCAGTAATTCCTTTAGGAATTTTCTGCAGTACAGGCTTAGCTGTCATGAATTAGTTTGCTAAGTATAGCAGTATTAGTTAATAGACATTAACTTTCAAAGCATGATCGTATCACTCCTTGCTTCCTTGCCTGACAGATGTGAAGTTATTCTGATGTTAAAAGGGTAAGGGTAAAAATCAAGAGGAAAGTGTGGGTTAGAGGCAGTAAGAGCAGTATGGAAAATACAGGATATTAGGTCTAGAGGAAAGAAGAATAGACCTGGAGCCCTACTACTTATTTTAGTAAGAATAGACCTTGAGATATTACTTATTTTAATTGGATGCTTACAGTACAAAGATGTACATGCTAAGTTTTTAACTTAAAAATATTTCAAATACAGAGCCTTGACACTGACTGCCCCTGAGAAGTGAGTGTCTGGGTTTCTGGCAGGAGAGCCCAGCTCTCTAGACCTTAGCCAACAGAGGCACATCCTGTGCCCTATTCCCACACAGCAAAGCTCCAGAGACCTGGAAGCAGCCTCCCCATACCTACAAACAGCCCCTATAGCATCTCTGACTACAGGAGCTTTGAGCCTAACTGCTACTGGAGAGGTGAATGTTGGGTTCCTGACTGGAGGGCCCAGTTTCCTAGGCCCTAGCCCTGGAAGCATATCCCATGCCCCACCCTAGAGACCTGGGAATGGCCTCCCCACACCTACAACCATCTCCTACTGCATCTCTGACCACTGGAGCCTTGGCCCTGACTGCCCCTGACTCACCCTGGTGAGTGTCTGCCTTCCTGGTTGGAGGGCCCTGCTCTCTAGACCCTAGCCCCAGGAGGCACATCCTGTACCCTACCCCCAACCACCAGACCTCAGAGACCCCAGAGCAGCCCTCCAACACCTACAATGATCCCCCACTGCACCTATGACTGCACCTGGAGAGGAGCCCCCAGAGCCACATCAGCAACTACCAGAGGCACTGCCCTGCACATCTGCACCAATTGGAGGAAGAGAGACCCCCTAAGGCACAGACCTCACCTGCACTCCTTGGAGGAAGAGATGGGTAGGCCCCAATGTAAGAGTACATTCAACAACCCAAAGAGCAATACGGTAACATTTGAGCCTAGTGGTCCTACAAAAGGAAGACATAAACATCCGAACAAGAAGGATTTTAAGTCCTTAAAAATAACTTTATGAAGATGATAGAGACCAT
>JAQHUG010000381.1:238505-249144 GCA_028555095.1 Dicrostonyx torquatus | reverse complement strand
GCTTCCCATAGGGCAGGGTATCCTGCCCCATCTTAAGGAAGCAGGGGGAGGGTGGTGGGGTAGTGGGGGAGCGGGAGGGCCGGGAACAAGGGGAGTAAATGTAATTTTTTCTTTTAACAATAAATAAAAAAAAAAAAAAAATTCAATTGCAAAGACAATGGGTCATAAATAGGGGTGAGACCATGAGTGGCTTTCAAAGGAACTAAAACAGCGCAAGATAGTTTGACTGTGGGCTGCAAAATTTTAACCCTCCATAATCCACAATTCAGTCATTTGGCCCTGTAGAATCTTTGACACAGGAACAGCTTCAGGCACCTTGTTTTTCCATACCTATAGTTTCATCTCACATTTCCTCTGCTGGATAAGCGTCACCTCTTGTCCATGCCAAGGCCAAATATTATTCAATGTCAAATGACATTTGGAAGGCTCATTCTAATAAGACTGAGCAGGCAGATAGGCAGTACTTAGGGCAGACAAATGGTTGGCAAAGCTTTGACAAAAGACATCATATTATCAAATCTCCTAATCAGGATCTGCATCAGACATTTTTTCTCCTCTCTGTATCTTGCACAGCAGTTACACGTGTCACGATGACACATTATACCTAAGGTTAAATGTTCAAAGACAGTGGTAAAGAAATGAAGACAGCAAGTAAGATAAGTAGTTAAACCAAGTAAAATTATATATATTTCAACAACTACATTAACTACTTATTTCCCTTAATATTTATAGTTATTTGCAGACTACGAAATATTTTAGTTCATGTTTAAAATATTTAAAAGAATCTCATATAATTTAAGTTTAGATTTTTTTTTGTTGAATAAATTTGTATATGTGCAAGTCCATGTGGAGTGGCTTGCTCTATATTTAGTAAAGATTAGTTTTTAATAGTAAAGGTATTATAACTCATTTATGAATAAAAACTTTTCTGTCCTATTATCTTAGTATTATACAAAATTTCAACTCAGGAAAGTAAATGAAAAGTTATATTAAAGAATAAATCTGATATCAATACAGTATCATTTCAGTTCCTTTGTATCATATCAGCCTTTCTACAAGTACTAAACAGGATTACAGCAATGGAAACAGGATGCCAGGCTTGTGAGAAGTCACGATTCCACAAGTTTTGTGGGTCTATCCATTCACAAAAGCATATGTAGATCAAGATGAATAAATGAATGGAAACTGCAAATAAATTGTGAAGCTGAAAATTTGTACAATAAGAAACGTAAGATACTGAAGAAAATATAAAGAAATCACTAGAAGATGTGAGAGCCCACACTCATGGTCCACAGAACTGACATGTTAACCTATGACCCATGGGTCACTACGACCCTATTTCTGGGAAGAATCAACAGTTCACTGAGACCCTCCATGGAAACACCAGTCACATTCTTCGCAGAGAGGAGAAAAGCCTAAAGTTCATAAAGAAGCTGGAGAAGCTATTAATGTAACTACATACCTACATACCCCCTCTTGCGGCAAACAGGGCAAAATGTGAGACATGAGGGAAATAAGTCGCTGACATACTGGGTGGTTCATATGAACCATGGGGGACAGTTAGCTGGCTCCTCATAATATCAAGGATTGGTAAGACAATGGAGACAGACAGTCGAGTGTTTTAAGATAACTGTATGAGACTATATGTAATGTCCAGTTGGGACTTTAATGGACCTGTAGAATTGTGTTCATAGAAGGGGCAAGTTCAACAGGAACCTTGGGTCTGGGATCAAATTTCAGTAGGTTTGCTCAAGTCCCTGTTGAGGCATGTTCTTTATGAGGTAGGAGAGCCATTGGTGGATATGAGTGACATAGAACGGTGTTTAAATTAGGGTTATAAAGTAGTAAATCGAGCAAGAAGAAATGACAGAAGTGAAAAATCACACAAGAGTCTGTTCAGGTAACTTGGTGATGAATGTGGCAAGATCTGTGTTAAGCTTTAGTTCTTAGAAGAAAAAGGAAAATATTCCAGAAGCCTGATGATGTGCTGGTAAACTGGGCAGCTTGAAACATAAACAAAGAGTGGAAAGAAGAAACGATTTTTAAAAAGCAGACAAAAATTAATAAGCTGGCCCCAGAGATGGAACATTTCTCTCTAGGGTGGAGATCATTCACCTCGCTCTGAGTTATCTCAGCACCAGGTGTGGCTCAGAGACAATGACTGTGGTAGAAGCACCAGCACCAGCCAGAATCTGTCAGAAATAGGGAGCCAGTTCAAGTAATGGGTGCAGCTCTGCTCTCATTTGGACCTAGGCTGTCTGAGTGGCTTGAGCAGACCCCACCAAGTCTGTCAGGGTTGGATCAATGCAAGAGTGGCTACATCCAGAAACAGAGCAACTCAATCAAAAAGACTATGGATTACAGATAGATAATCCACATGGCTATGGCTAATGTCCTTTTGAGAGGACAACTTATAAAAGAGATAGACCCTTGTTAGGCAGTATTGGGACTTGGTAACACTTTCCCTCAGCATCTTATTAGGTTCCAGTTCCTTCCACTCCTTTGCATTTTCTTAGAAAGGGTGGTAATGGGCCTTCAGAGATCCTGCTCACACTGTAACAACATTTTATTATGGGAAAAGTGTGAAGTATCCAAGAAAAAAAGGTCAACCATGTGTCAGAGATTCAACAAATCTGATTGCCTGATTAGGACTTCCTTTGCTGTGGGAGTTGGAAAGAAGGTGGCTGAGCTGGAGCCAAATTATCTTTAGCTTACTTTAGTCCCCTTGATTTCTACCTCTGTTTAACTTAAAATCTTTGAGACTACCGTGTGAAACATTTTGGAATGTACTACAAAATCAATTACCTTCACCATCCATATCATCAATTAGGACCTGAAGCCTACAGTTGAGACTTCCCTTCTTCACTGTAACTTGCTTACCTATCTTAACACCAGTATATTCTAAGAGTACCTTAATTTATAGCTTTCTTTCTTTTGTAATTATTAACTACGTTGGAACCAGGTATTCGGGATAGTGTAAATTTGTATTCCTGGACCATAGTTATGTATATTTGGTTACATAATACACTAACTTTTATTCTCTCTGAGATTAAATCAAGGACCTAGAAGCTAAGGGGAAATTAAAATGGGATTCAGGTGACATCATTTGATATTATCAATATTAATTTGATTTTTTTATCCTCATGGAGATAAGGAATGATAGCAACCATGAAATTTTAACTTTTTTATGCCTACACAATATGTATTTAGCACGTAGGCTCTGTATACAGGTGTGGAGCTGGAGCAATAGGGGAGAGCTTACATCCTGATGATCTACAGGTAGCAGAAAGAGAACCACTAGACCTGGCATGGGCTTCTGAAACCTCAAGGTCCACTCCCAGTGATACACTTCTTCAACCTTCTAAACCTTCCCTAATAGTTCACCAACTGGTGACTAAACATGTAAATATATGGATATCTGCTGGCCATTCTCATTCAACCACCACAGGATCTTTTCCCCATGGTCTACACACCTCAGGCCATTTATGTCCCACTTGTGTGCCTATTAGGTAAAATATCTTTTGAATTTCATACTTCTTAGCTCTCATCAACCCAAGGCTAAGAATGTCATCAAATAATATGCAATGCTTCTAAAAGAGATTCCCAACTCTGCTGTATCTTGCCCACCTGAAATCCACAAATGTATATTTTTGCATTTACTTATTATTTATTTGTGGAAAGGAGGTAGACAGGTCAAAGGACATGAGGAAGTCAGAGGGCAACTCACAAGAGTCATTTCTTTTTACCCTGGAGTAGGGTGGTTCCGAGACTGAACTGAGGTCATCAGTCTTGACAGCAGGTGTCCTTAACCACTGAGCAAGCTCACTGTCATCAATGCATTTTTGGAGTACTTTTGTTTATGATTTCCTTGTTCTTTTACTATAAAAATTTCATGAAGCCCTTACCACATTAGAACATGACATTTGGGTAACCCAAATCTGTGTTGCAAATCCATGGTAATTTGTATTTACCTCTAGAATAGACTAAAGAGCTGCATTTTTAGGTCAATATTTACAAATTAAGTATCCATAAATTTTAAAACTGTAAAAAAAAAAAAAAAGAAAAAAACAGGACTGGAAAGATGACTCAGCAATTAAGGTGGCACACTGCTTTTGCAGAGGACCTGAGTTCAATTCCCAGCATCCTGTAATTCCAGCTCCAGGGAGATATGACACCCTCTGTTGGTCTGTATTGGTACTGCACTCACATGCACAGTCTACACACAGACACATACCTACATATGTAACTTTTAAGGAAGCCATTTTAGGGTTTGGAAGAGGCTTGGCTCTAGAGGGGTTCCCAGGTGTCCACGGGGATGTCCCCAGCTAGGACCCTGAATCTTTATATGTTTTGGGGATCATGGTGACTGTGGCCAGTTCATAAAATGAGTTTGACAATGTTCTTTCTGTTTCTATTTTGTGGGGTAATTTGAAGAGTATTAGCTCCTCTCTAAAATTCTGCTAGAATTCTGGGCTAAAACACTCTGGCCATGGGCTTTATTTTGTTAGATGACTTTTCATAAGTTTCTAATTCCTTCGGTATTAAAGTTCTATTTAAATAGTTTTTCTGATCTTGATTTAACTTTGGTAAGTGGTAACTATCAAAAAAATTGTCCATTTCTTTTAGATTTTCCAATTTTGTGGAATACAGGTTTTGAAGTATGACCTAATGATTCTTTGATTTTCCTCAGTGTTTGTTGTATGTCACTGTTTTTTTTTTGTTTCGGATTTTGTTAATTTGGATATTCTCTCTCTGTCTTTTACCTAGTTTGAATTAGCTTTTGTCTAGCTTGCTGATTTTCAAAAAGAATCAACTTTGCTTTATTGATTCTTTGTATTATTCTCTTTGTTTCTATTTTATTGATTTCAATCCTAAATTTGATTATTTCCTTTTTGGGTATGTTCTTTTCTTTTTGTTCTAGGTGTTTCAGTGTTCTGTTAAGTTGGAGTATGAGATCTCTACAATTTCTTTATCAAGACACTTCGTGCTATGAACTCTTAGCACCACTTTTATTGTGTCACATAAGTTTGTGTATGTTATGAATTCATTTTCATTGAATTCTAGGAAGTTTTTAGTTTCTTTATTTCTGCTTTAATCCAGTAGTCATTCAGTAGAGAAATGTTCAGTTTCCATGAGTCTGTAAGCTTTCTGTAATTTTGTTGTTGAAGCTTTAATTCATGGTAGTTTGACAGAATACAGGGGTTATTTCAATTTTCTTGTATCTACTGAGACTTGTTATGTGACCATGTATGTAGGCAACTTTGGACAAAGTTCCAAGAGCTGAAAAGAAGGTATTTTTTTGTGTTTGGGTGAAATTTTCTGTAGAATCTGTTAGGTTCCTTTGGTTCATAACATCTGTTACAGCCATTATTTCTGCTTAGCTTCTCTCTGGATGATTCGTCTATTGGTAAGAGTAGGGTATTGAAGTCTCCCACTATTAATGTGTTGGCTTCAATATATGATTTAAGCTTTAGTAATGTTTCTTTTACAAATGTGAATGCCCTTTTACTTAAGGCATAGAAGTTCAGAACTGAGACATCATCTTGGTGGATTTGCCCTTTGATGACTATGAAATGTCCCTCTTCATCTCTTTTGGTTAATTTTGGTTAGAAGTCTATTTTGTTAGATATTACTACAACAACTCACTTCTTAGGTTCAACTGCTTAGAAAATCTTTTTCCAACTCTTTACTCAGTCTCTCTCTGATGTTGAGGTGTGTTTCTTATATGCAACAGAAGGAAAGATCCTGTTTTTTAATCTATTCTGTTAGCCTGTGTCTTTTTATTGGGGAATGGAGTCCATTGATACTGAGAGGTATTAGTGACCAATGATTACCAATTCCTTCTTATTTTTTGGTAGTGATTGTGATAAAGGTTGTGGTAGTAGTAAGGTGTGTATGTGTGTTCCCTATTTTAGTTTTGATGGTGTGATATTACTTAATTTCTGCATTTTCACATGTATAACTAATCTCCTTGAGTTGGAGCTTTCTTTCTAGTACCTTTCATAGGGCTGGGTTTGTGGATAGATATTCTTTAAATTTGTCTTTGTCATGGAATATCTTGTTTTCTCCATCTGTGGTAATTGAAAATTTTGCTGAGTATAGTCATCTTGGCTGACATCTGTTGTCTCTTACAGTCTGCAAGACAGCTCCAAGCCCTTAACCAAATCCAAGAATCATCACCAAGATCAAGAGTTTCAGGGATGGTTCAACATATGAAAAAGTGTCAATGTAATCCACCATATGAACAAGCTGAAAGGTAAACACCTCATGATCATCTCAGTAGATACTGAAAAAGCCTTTGACAAGATCCAATACCCCTTCATGAAAAAAGACTCAGGGAGATCAGGATACAAGGGATATTCCTAAAAATAATAAAGGAAATTTGTAGCAAGCCTACAGCCTACATCAAATTAAATGAGGATAAATTCAAAGCAATTCTACTAAAATCAGGAACAAGACAAGACTGACCACTCTCTCCATATCTATTAAATATAATACCTAAAATTCTAGCTAGAGCAGAAAGACAATTAACAGACATCAAGGTGATACAGATTTGAAAGGAAGAAGTCGAAGTATCTTTATTTGCAGGTGATACATATATAACGAACACCAAAAATTATTCCAGGGAATTCCTACAGCTAATAAATGTTTTCAGTGAAGTGGCTGCATGCAAGATTAAGTCAAAAATTAATATCCCTCTATATACAAATGACAGACTGAGAAAGAAATCATGGAAATATTACCATTCAAAATAGCCACAAATGATATAAAGTATATTGAGCTAACTGTAATCAAGCAAGAAAGAGACTTGTAAGACAATAACTTCAAGTCTTTGAAGAAACAAATTGAAGAATATACCAGAAGATGAAAAGAACTCCCATGCTCAAGGATTGGTAGGATTAACATAGTACAGATGGCCATTGTATCAAAAACAAGCTATAGATTCAACACAATTCCCATTAAAATTCCAACACAAAACCAAGCAGTGGTGTATGCCTTTAATCCCAGCACTTGGGAGGCAGAGACAGGTAGATCTCTGTGAGTTTGAGTCTAGCCTGGTCTACACAGTTAGTTCTAGAACAGCCAAGGTTCTACAAAGAAACCCCATCTCAAGGAAAGATTGGAATACAGTTCTTTACAGGATAGTACTCAACTTCATATAAAAATTTTAAAAAACCCGCAGGATATCTAAAAGATCTGTACAATAAAGGAGCTTCTGGAAGTTCACCATCCCTGATTTCAATCTCTACTTCAGAGCTATAGTAATAAAAACCACATGATATTGGCATAAAAACTAACAGGCTGATCAATGGAATCAAATTGAAGTCTCAGAGGTAAATACACACACCTATGAACATTCTATTTTTGAAGTAGCATTTATACATATACAGAGATATACACTGAAAAAAAGAAAGCATCTTCAACAATTGGTGCTGGTATAACTGGATATCAGCATATAGAAAAATACAAATATATTCACATCTATCATGCATGAAACTCAAGTCCAAGTGGATCAAAGACCTCAACATGAAACCAGATACACCGAACCTGCTAGAAGAGAAAGTAGAAATAGTCTTGAACGCAGTGGTACAGCAGACAACTTCCAGAACAGAATGCCAATAGCATTGGCACTAAGATCAACAATTAATAAATAAAACTGTCTTAGGGTTTCTATTGCTATGAAGAGACACCATGACAATGGCAACTCTTATAAAAAAAATTTACTTGGGGTGGCTTACATTTCAGAGGTTCAAGCCACTATCATCATGGTCAAACATGCTGTTGTGCAGGCAGACATGGTGGTGGAGAGATAGTTGAAAGTTCTACATATTGCACAGGCAACAAGAAGTGATCTAAAATACTCACCATGACTTAAGCATATATGAAAGCATAAAGCCAACCTCCATAGTGACACACTTCCTCCAATAAGGCCATACCTACTCCAACAAAGTCATACCTCCTAATAGTGCCAGTCCCTATGAGTTTATGGGGCCAATTACATTCAAACTACCTCACTCCACTCCCTGGCATCCATAAGCTTATAACAATATCATTATATAAAATGCATTCTGTCTAACTTCAAAAGTCTCTATAGTCTATCACAGTCTCAATAATGTTTAAAAGTCTAAACTTCAAAGTCTCTTTTGAGATTCATGCAATCTCTTAATTGTAGTCACTTATAAAATCAAAATTAAAAATGAGATTATGTATTGCCAACATATAATGGCACAGGACATACATTACCATTCCAAAACTGAGATAAGGGCACATAGCAATGAAAAATTGGGCCAAAGCATGACCATAAATCCAGTTGGACAAACTCCAAACTCTATCTCCATTACTGATGTCAAGGCATTCTTCAGATCTCCAGCTCCTTTCAGCTATGAGTGCTACACACTTCTTTCTCTTGGGGTGGTTCCACTCCATGTTAGCAGCTTCACTTTGTAGGTATCCCATTACTCTGGCATTGCTAGCATCTTGAGTCTCCAAGGCAATCCAGGCTTCTCCACAGCATCACACAATGACCTTTCTGGGTTTCCATTCAGGGACACTCCTGACACATGCCTGGTATCAGTGGCATTCCTTGCTCATAGAGGTAAATTCCATAACCCTTTTCTTCTACTCTTAACTCCAGGACCACACAGCCAAAGTTGACAAGTTCTGCTGCTTACTGGGACTGTAACATATCGTCCTGTCCCCCTCTCCCAATGCCACATTCAATTATATCTTCACCAACTTTCTGTTTTCCATGGTTTTCTTCACTGCCTAAGTTCGGCTGTTCTGAAACTGGATCTATAGACCAGACTGGCCTTGAAATCAGAGAACTCTTAATCACATCTTCACCAACTTTCTGTTTTCCATGGTTTCCTTTACAGCCTAAACTTAGCTGCTCTGGCACTTGCTCTATAGAGCAGGCTGGCCTCAAACGCAGAGATCCACCAGCCTCAGTCTTCTACATGCTGGGACTAAAGGTGGGCCTCTTCACACCTGGCTCTACGCTTTTCTTTATTTCCTTTTCACATGTTGGGAACTTAGCTGTGTGAGATCTTGTCCTGAAGTCACCACTACCTTTATCTATTTATACCATTTCTTAATCTGTTTATTTCCTTGAAAACAGGATTTAGCTCCATTCCACTTCTTGGTGCTCCTTTTCTCCTCTCTTTACATTTTGCAGTGTACTCTTCTCAGCTTGCTTTTTTCCATCATAAATCATCATTAAAGTCACCACTAATTACAACATGACAGAATCTATAGTAGGCTGTTTTGAGATTTCCTCTGCCAATGGAATTAATCTATAACTTTTCACTTTAGCCTCAGACAGACTCTTCAGACAAGACCAAAAGGCAGCCACATTATTCAACAAAATATCACACGAATGCTATCTAGGCCACGTATTAATATTCTTCTCTCTGAAAGCTCTTGAATCAGGTCCCAGAGTTCATCATACACTCAACACCACTGCCTTCCTTGCTCCTATAAGTATGGCCCATTAAGCACCATTTAAAGCATTCAATTTCTTTTCTAATTCACAGTTCCAAGGTCCTTATTCTTTCAAACAGCAGCATGCTCAGGTCTATCACAACAACACCCCAGTCCTTGTTACCAACTTCTGTCCTAGATAGGGTTTCTACTGCTGGGAACAGATACCACAACCATGACAACTCTTATAAAGGAAAATATTTAAATGGGTGGCTTACAGTTTAGAGGTTTAGTCCATTACCACCATGGCAGGACATGGCAGCCTGCAAGCAGACACAGTGCTGGAGAGGTAAATGAAAGTTCTACTTCTAACACAGGCAACAGGAAGTGGTGTGAGACACCGGGTCTGGCTTGAGCATATATGAGAAAGTCTACCCCATAGTGACACACTTCCTCCAACAAGGCCATGCTTACTCCAACCAAATGAACCCCTTGTAATAGTGCCACTCCCTGTGTTCTTATGGGGAGGCAATTATGTTCGAATCACCACAAAGACCTCATGAAGCTGTAAAGCTTCTGAAAGGCAAAGGGCACTGTCAAAAGGACAAACAGCAGCCTACAGCATGGGAAAATATCTTCATCAACTCCACATTTGACAGAGGGCTAATATCCAAAATATTTTAAAATCTCAAGAAACTAGATATCAACAAACCAAAAATCTAATTTAAAAAATGGTATACAGATCTAAATGAAACTGTCAATAAAGAAAACTCAGTGACTGATAAACACTTAAAATGTTCAATAACTTTAGCCATCTGGGAAATGCAAATTAAATGACTATGAGATTCCATCTTACATTTGTCAGAATAGCTAAAATAAAAACCACAAGTGACAGTTCACAGTGGTAAGGATGTGGGGCAAGAGAAACACTCTTCCATTGCTGGTGAGAGTGCAAATGTGTATCACCACTTTGGAAATCAATATGGCGATTTCTCAGAAAATTGGGAATTTGTCTATCTTAAGACTCAGCTATACCACTCCTGGGCCTATACTCAAAGGATCCAACTCCAAAGATAGTTTCTCAATTATGTTCATAGGAACTTTATTAATAATAACTAGAAGCTGTAAACAACCAAGATGCCCCTCACCCAAAGAATGGATAAAGAAAATGGTACTTCACCATGAATGTCCGTCCCTCACCTGGTGTGGCTTAGGCTCC